>WYDI02031500.1:37466-99927 GCA_009867235.2 Psittacus erithacus
GACCTGCTGGTCACACTCCTTTTGATGCAGCCCAGGATACAGTTGGCTTTCTGGGCTGCGAGCGCACACTGAAGCTGACTCATGTTCAGTTTCTCATCGACCAACACCCCCAAGTCCTTCTACCCATCAGTGTCTGTGTGGAAAAAGCATATGGAGATGACATTCCCTTGTTTCTGGAATACCATATATAGCTTTGATTGATCACTGAAAAGTAGAAACTTTCCTGAAAGAGCCACAATAAATGTTTTCAGGATTTAAGAGCAAAACAAGATGTGCTTTATGGCAGTAACCCTATAGAAAGTCAAAACGTAAGCAAGGAAGATGGAAAGGAGATGTACAGACTTCTGCTAGAGAGTTCTACTAGGTGTTTGCTTGTTCTGGGGTGTTTGGGGAGGGGACATTGGTGTTAATTCTTTAATGGATACTTTGGGGGAAATAAAACTATACAGACCAAGACCAGACAGCTTGATGCAGCAGTTTCTTGCTGAAACTATATGCTTTATGTTAGGCTGATGGTTCTTGCTAACCCAAAAAGATGAGGTAAAAGAAGTAAAGTGAAATGCACAGGGAAAATTCATTCTCTTTTCCAAAGATGATGTGAATGTCTTTTGAAAACTTGGACTTCTCTTGGCTTTCTTTATTGGAAATCTGATTTGTATTTACATTCTGTGTTGCAGAGAAGGATATGAGAACTTCTTTGATAAGCTCAGTGAACATAATATTCCTGTGTTTATATTTTCTGCTGGGATTGGGGACATTCTTGAGGAAGTTATCCACCAGGCTGGGGTCTACCATCCTAATGTCAAAGTGGTTTCCAATTTCATGGATTTTGATGAAAATGTACGTATGAAATAACACACAAACATGACTGTTTGTGGTATTCAGTAGCTATATATGTATATAGATACACACACACAGAGCAAGATATTTTAATGCAACAGCTGTAGCCACAGAAAATCAGAATTACATACTCAGCACTCTCCAGAACAGAAGCAGAGGATAACAGTTCAAACACTGTTAGCATGGTGTGACTAAGGTACCATTCATTCCCTTGAATGACAACCTCACACTCAGCCCAGTACAGCACCACTCTTCCTCCAGGCACAGAGAATTGCTGCCTGTCTAGTCTTAACAATGCTATTGCAGTGATTACATTATTTAACAGTAATTTATCTTCTTCTCATTAGATACTACATAGTTCACTGTTAGTTCAACAGTAACACCACCTATTTCATTCTAGATTCTATCTTGTCTGCATGACACTAGAAATAACTTCAGTGTTTTGTTGGGTTTTTTAAATAGGGGGTATTAAAAGGATTTAAAGGAGAATTGATTCATGTTTACAACAAACATGATGGTGCCTTGAAGAATACGGAGTACTTCAAACAACTAAAAGACAACAGTAACATCATACTGCTGGGTGATTCTCAAGGAGACTTGAGTATGGCAGATGGAGTAGCAAACGTTGAACACATCCTTAAGATTGGCTATCTCAACGATAAAGTAAGTAGCCTAATCTAGCCTTGTAAGCATTGAATGAAACAGTATGAGTTAGAAACAGGTCCATTATACTAAGCTTCAGATATCAAACCACATGTTGGCATGACAACATGTTTTGTTGTCATGCACTTCTGTTTGCATTCAGGAGAGAGGAGACTTCAGTTTTCTATTTCAGCCTTTCAGGAAGCTGAGGAAGTAGTTTTTCTTTCAGGTATCTTTATGTGTGAGATCCTGGAATAAATGTGAGGTCCTGTATCCTGGAATGCATGCACAGTTATGTCAGGCCACTTCTCCTCTGTTCCCCCACGGAATTCGCTCATAGGAGCGATACATATTTGCATGGCTCATTTCCTGAATTTGGTGGGAAGACTGGGCAATATTTTAAAGACAAACCTCTTCATATATAATTAAATATACAACTGAGCGGATCTTTCTCTTTACCCCTTCTGCACTTAGGTAGATGAGCTTTTGGAAAAATACATGGACTCTTACGATATTGTCTTGGTGAAAGATGAATCCCTGGAAGTTGCCAACTCCATCCTACAGAAAATTCTGTAAATTGCAGTCTCAAGTCACTCCATTCCTTCCAGGAGGCAACTGGACAGAAGAGCAGCACATGGGTGCTGTCTTAGATCACTCATTTACAGAACTGTTTAACTTAATTTAAAACTTTTATCTTCATTTTGGTATTTTGAAATACATATGGTATCCATCGTCAACTAGAAGCTCCTTTTACTGCTCTTACGCTGTTCTTTATTGTCTCACACTCCTGTTGTAACTAGATTTAAATTGGATTTAATAGATGTGATAAAGCGCTCCTGATGGGATAATATGGTTCAATGTCTTTTAATCAGGCATTTCAGAGGAGCATTTTAGAAACCGTGGCTACTTTGTACTATTGAAGATGTGAACGTTCTGTGACTGAGCAGCGTGCACATTTGTATTTTCTTCTTTCAAAGAAGAGATTTCAGTCTCGGCTGCACTTTGAAAGATCTTACTCATATGCTACAGACTTTCACGCAAGTCTTTCCTATGTATATTTTTCATCAGTAAAAATGCTTTATTCATCCAATTCAGGCAAAGTGTTTCTTCTTAACAGATTTTTGTATCAGTATGAAATACTCTGTATCCTCACTGTTTCTTTATCCTCTGTGGAATGGGAAGAATGTTTGAAGTTAGTGTATCTGAGATAGTTTCTCCATCTTTGTAACAACAGATAGTTTCACAAGCTGAGAGTACTCAGCCCCTTTTCAGATCTTTTGTGTACTACTGCACTTGTAGCCTGCTGCTTCGTATCAAAGCTAGCATGGATTGTCTAAAGGAATTTCTCTTGGAATTCTCAGTGAGCTGCCACAGGCACAGAAAATCAAAACAAAGCTAGATCCTAATCTTGGATTTAAGAGCTGACTTAACCATGTGCAAAACTGAGTTTTCTTGCTACCAGCCCCATGCCTCAGAGGCACTTAAGGAACACCTCTCCAGATTGGCTTTGGGTCATATTTCTACTCTCTGGAAGTTGTAAGCACAAGCATCAATACAACATCTAGTTCTTCTAGTTTTGTTCTGCAGGTCCTCTCCGTTTAAACACCTACTGAATCTTCATAGGATCACAGAACAGTTCAAGTTGAAAAGGACTTTGAAGATCACCTACTCCAACTCCTCATATTGAGCAGGGACATCTTCAACTAAGTCAGGTTGCGCAGAACCACAAGAAGCCTGGCCTTGAACAATGCCAGGGATGGGGTATCCACCATCTCTTTAGGCAACTTGTGCCAGTGTTTTATCACCCTCATAAAATACTCCTTCAGGAAGTGTTTCCCCTGTACTGAACACATGACTGTACCTCCCAGCATCATGTTTGGAATGATACAGCTTAATATAGCTACAGCTTCAGAAGCTTACTCTGATCTGTTGCAGGAGAAGTTAAAGGTGGTATTGTGACCCTGGTCCTAAAGAGATCTTGGCTGTATTAGCTCTATTCATTAATAGTATAGAGGCAGTCATGTAACTTCCCTAACATGCAATATGGTCATTGTTTCCCTTTGCTTTCTTTTATACACAGCAGGATCTGTGCCACCTTCCATTCCTTGAGGAATACATATACAGGAGAGAGCCTAGAGGTGCATACTCTCTCACCAACAAGTAATAGACCTCTCACTAAACAGCTTCTTTCTGTCCAGCTTGTGGTCTGTTATCTAAATTCTGACGTGGTAGCACCAGTCACATTCAGCACTTTCAGTCCCAATCAACAGACTGCCATCTGTTACAACCACTGGAACTTTTCCAAGGAGGCAAGATGGGAGTAGTTTCCTTACCCCAGCTCTGTCTGCAGCCTCTGCAGTGAACTGAAATCTAACCATCCACGTTTTCCAAATGCATGACAGAGGCATGCATTGTCACAGGCAGAGACTGCTTGAGAGGCGATGTCCTCCTTGTATGCAACCAACGGTCATGTTACTCCTTACTCCTGGCACAGGGGCAGCCAGATCCCCACAAGTGGGACCTTAGAAGCCATCCATTTCAGGAGAAAATGACTTGAACCATAAGACAACCAAGGCAAGGACAGCGTCTTGGCTGCCTTCCCTCTAGAGCCGTGACTCAGGCAGCAGCACACTGGAAGAACTGGAAGCACCATGGTCGTGACAGTGACAGGAGACTGCAGCAGCAGCTGCTTCAGCCCTGGCCTGCCAAGAGCCTGTCATCCAAAGCCAGAACAGGGAGAGCTTGAAAGCAGTGAGAGCTGCTGATCACTGGTACACACAAACACACAGAACCAAGTGCTGCAGCTGATATGTGACTGACAGGAACAAGTCACAATACAACCATCCAAGGAGGGTCTGGATGGTTGTACTGCGAAACAGGGAGGGAAGGAGGGAGCAGCCTTCTGCACAGTCATCTTCTGCCTTTAGCAGTCTACATTTTATGTTACAGGCACCTACAGAACCTGTTAGTTGAGCTAACATCAAGGTTTTAGCAGGGGGAGAGTTGGTGGTTCTGGGTTTTAAACAAGCAATTATGTTGGCTCTTTTGTCATAGCTGCCAAACAGAAGTCCAAAAGGCAAAGGCCTTCTGACAAACACCGCGGTGCTGGGATGCACTGCTTACTCAACCAGTCTCTGGTTGCAAGGGGCTAATTACCACGCATTACTCCCAAAGTCTACACTGAGACAAAGTTTTCCGTTTACAGGGGGGTTACCTTTGGAATACAGATAACAGTTAAAATGTAGAGCATGTGAGAAGTAGCTGATAGCCACAGCTCCACAGCACAAGATCTGCCAGTAACACACTCTCTGGCACAAGATCATTCTGGCTACAAGTATAACAGAGTTCCCTGACCCCTCACAGCATTGGTGAGAAGATGTGAGACAGGTCCCTGGTGGGCAGGCCTGTCCCGTGTTCTCATCCAGCCTGCCTCAGGATTTCACACAAACTCATTGATCCTCCTGCCAGGATTCTTCCTCAGGCTCACCCATCCCAAGCCATCACTCCTTCAGCGTGGTGAGGATCTCATTGTACAACCCACCCATAACTGGAGGGAAAGAAAAACAAAACCAACCAAACCATACACAATAGCACAGACAGAGCAATATGGAAAAGGATTGGGGAACATCTTTAAAAGCAGTTACCCAAGCAGATCTCCAACTGCATCTTAATCAGAGCTACTGAAATGATTATTCCGCCTGCCCAGAACCCAGGTGTATCAGAAGGGATCACTTGACGGTTTCCTAACTACAGGGACACTTAAAACTCCTTGCCTTGATAGCGGATTTCAGATGAACCAACTGTGTCCCATGCATTATGTATGGAAGATTCTCTAATCTCACCTCCAAGTAGGACAATGAATGGTCAGCCTCCAAACATCAGCCCACACCAACAAGCACTGAGAGAAAAGGATTCTCACCCTCCCACTAGGAAAGCTCAGATCTCCTGCAGGGTTTTCACCTTTAGCCATTAAATCCTGTCAGTCTCAGACTCTCCATTAGGAGTCTGCCAGAATAGCAAACCTTTTCTAGGACATAGGAGCAACTGAGCCATATTTCAGTCATCTGATAGAGCCCATTTCCTGTTCAAAGGGGACCTGTACACAAAATAATTTACTTCTTGAGACAGCATGCGTGCAGCTTTTTAGAGAGAACAGGCACCAACACAACCAACCTGAACCAGGAAGTCCAGTTTAAAAAACCTACATAGTACTGTACAGTTTATCAACATCCTTTCATCATCCCACTGCCAGCCATAACTCTCGATTATAGGGTAATCAATGGAAAACATAAGGTGCATTTTCAGACATCCTCCACTTTTTCTAAATCCCATCTTTTTGTTACACGTCTGTTGGCTAGAAACAAGAACTGATACATTCAATTCACATTGCCTTCCAAAATCATAAGCAAAATTAACTACAAACAGCATCATCACTGCAGCTCCTCCAGAAAGTCCAGTCCCTCTAATTGCCAACCAGATTCTGCATTCAGTTTTGGGAAAGAGATATTATTCACAAAATAATATCTCTTCTGGTTTCTAAGTTTCTAACCAGAAGCATTTTGCAACACTGAAAGTACATTTAACTTATGATTCAACTTAGAGAGGTGTCATACATTTCCCAGTCTCCTGGAGCCAAAAGAGTCCTGTTTAAAGTTTAAAGCAAAGAATAAGCAGCAAAGTTAAGTGAATTTATAACTTTTTTTGACTCTACTCACAGTATCCGTTCCGTCTGTAGCACATGTCCAAGATCAAGTATTGGGGACCTCTACAGGTTTACAGTTTCCTCCTAATCAGCTACATAGCAGAAAGCATCTCTGCCCAGTTAGGACAAGAAAAACACGAAGTATATAAATGCCTGGATTTCTCTGGGTGCACACCCATGCCCCCTTCCTAGTAAGCTTCTAGTAACTCCACAACCAACCTCCACCTTTGACTAAGGGCAGCTCCCTTTCATCAGCTGGCTACCTAATGCGAATCAGGTGCCCAGGCTGGGAACGTGACTGCTGCGTTACAGGAGCAGCAGCTGATTGCTGGAGTCTCTCCTTCCCTGAACATCCCTTTTCATACAGCTGTTAATGACATGACAAGAGTTATCATCAAGAGTTACTGAGGTGCTGGAGCAGGCCAGAGAGGGGCAACAGAGTTGTAGCAGGGCCTGGAGCACAAGTGTGATGAGGAGCGGCTGAGGGACCTAGGGGGTGTTAGTCTGGAGAAGAGAAGGCTCAGGAGGGACCTTATTGCTCTCATAACTGCCTGACAAGAGGATGGAGCCAGGAGGGGGCTGCTCTCTGCTCCCAAGGAACAAAGGATGGACAAGAGGAAACAGCCTCAAGCTGCGCCAGGGGGGAGGTTTAGACTGGAGATGAGGAACAATTCCTTCCCCAAAGGGTGCTCAGGCATTGGAACAGGCTGCCCAGGGAGAGCACCAAACTTCAGATACAATGCCCAGGGAGGCTGCTTTCACTAACCTGAGGAATGAAACATTGTTCCTTATAATCCTAGTTTAAAGCATTTTTCCTGAAGACTAATAGCAGTATTGCCCATACTTCAGTTTTGCCTGCGGTGTGCAGGAGGAGTGCTGCACCAAGGGGTCCTACTTCCTCTCAAGCTCCCAAAATGAGGGGAAAAACAGAAAAAGAAATGTTGGCAGTAATAAGTCATCAACGTTTTATTTAACAAAAAGATCAGTAACCCCACATTTAATGGTATCAAAACAAAATATTTCATTGCTCCTTCTATAACAACTGTATTAAAAACCCCAATACAAAATGTTTTCATCCAATTGAAATACCAAGTTTCAAAAAGCAGGTCTCGGGGAGCTCGCACCCACACATACAGATCAAGAAAAGCAAGAGACTAGACACAAAGCAGATAATGGAACACAACTCCCCTTCTCCTTGTCCTCAACAGTGTCTCACCAGATGTGTATTTGTGCTCTTTACATGCAGTGTACTGAGGGAGATCATACTAAGGGGGTTTGTGTATTTCCTACTCAACAGCCTGCCACATCTACAGACCTAATGGGTCTTTGCCTCAGGATTACACCCCATTCCAGCTGCACTCCCAGGGCTGAGCTGGTATGGAGGGCCAGAACCTTTGCCAGACACAAAGTTCTATTCCTTGATTGTGTCACTGTTATTTTGGGTGTTCACCAGGCCAGACTGCTCTGCTCCAAGTCCTTCCTCCTCTCTCCAACCATTCCCAATACAGGAGACAGATGCCCAGCACAACATCAGTTGTGTCTGGTATTTATGACAGTATTTGGACCCCAGAATAGTAATATCTGAAGTCTAACAAAACTATAAATAAGGCTGCAGCCAGGGAGGTGTGGACATCGCTGAGGGGAACTGCTTGAACAGGCCAGCCAGAGTCAAGGTTATTAATGAACTACAAGGCAGCTGGTAGCAGACTTTTACTCCATCAGGTGAAAACCCAGCACACACATGGGTACAATTCTAGGCCTGCTTAATTTAATTCACAGCTTATGGAATTCTGCAATGGCATAGCTAGCAGCTGCATGCTCTGCAATTTGCACATCAGATGGCAAATAGTCCTGGGAGTCTGTTCGGTTACTGGAAAGAGAGCTCATGCATTCTGAAAGGAGCTGGGCTCAACAACTGCCCATTTTACTGCTTATTTTCATGGGGAATGTTTGCTGGTTTATTTTCCTGCACAAATATTTCAGGTACAGAAGGTATCTTAAAAATATTTTAAAAGCACTCAGTAAGTTTTTTCCCTACCACCCATCCATGCATCCATCCATCAGCCCATCCATCCACCCATCCATCCCAACTGACCCACCCATCCCCTTGAGTGACTGTGTGTTGTTCAATAAGAACATCTGATCTTTAGCATAAAGCCAGCCCCTGTGGCTCAGGTCCAGCCATACACTCTGTCTGTTGACACATCCTAACCTGAGGCACTGAACACTTTCTTCAAATAGACCTAACAATTCCACCTGCAAACCCTCTTCCCATGTAGCAGCTTGCCAGCACAGTGGACAGACAGATGCAGGCTGGCTGGCTGAGTGCTGACCTTTCAGAAGCATGCCTGCCCAAACCTCTTCCAGTACACACGTTCAAACAGTAGCTCAGCTCAGGACTTTGCTTTTTGGTTCTTTACAGTTCATCGTGTCCCTCTTTGGCCTCCTGGTCCTTCAACTTGAATTCTTCAGCAGTAACTTTACCATTTCCATCCCGGTCTTGATTGGTGAACATGTTTTTCACAATCTTTTCAAAATCAAACCCAGGAGCCAGTTTTCCTTTACCCGAGTCGACTTGAGCCTGAATGTACTCTGAAAACTGAGTGGAGAGAAAGGGGGAGAAAACAGCTCACAGTGAGGCAGACATTTAAAACTGAAAGAGTATTTACAAAAGTAGTACTTACTTGCTGTTGACTATTAACATTTTACTAAGTGTGTGTAAAAGTATACACACATAACACTAACAACCTAAACTGGACTAGTTCAGACAGACGTGTGAAGTTAAATTGCTCTTCGTGGATTTTCTCACTTATTCCAGTGGGTTCTGGACCCCTAACAAGAAAAGCTATTTTTCATAATTTAAGGGGAAAATGAGTTGAACAGAGAGTGACAGAGAACATGGACAGGGCTGGATTAATTTCACATGCCAATGCAAGCAACTCACACTGCAAGAGAAACAGTCGCCTACATCTTACAAGAAACCACACATATGAAAAAAGAGTGAAACAAGGAAATGAGACATTAAGTATCAGAATACCATGAGATTTGCTAAAGTCTCTTCAGGCATTATGCCTCTGTCTTGCCTCCATGGTAAGAAAGGTTCCAAGGTTAGTTTTCCCTAAAAATCCTTTTCCTCTTATGTATGATGAAATTATTCAATGTGATGAGACAACATCTGACAGAGGCCGTACTCCTGGCTTGTTAAAGACAAGAAGTTCACAAACACAACTTCTTCAATTCCTATGAGCTCTGGCACCTCTTGTTAAATGAGCTTCAGCAAGAAAAGCTACTCCTGACATTAACTTACACCTCCTAGGCCAAGCACTTCTACTTTCTCAGCTTCTCCCTCTCCTTGCTAGGTGACCAGAAGGATGTGCCAGCAACAGTCGCATCCAACATCACTCATTCCCTAGGGTGCTAAAAGCACTTTTCTTCTCTGCAAGAGCAAAAGAGAGATGGAGAAGGAAGAAAGGAAAACAAACAGGCGGAAGATAGTGCTAGGTGAAGGGAAAAGGAGACTCTGGTTTTACCCCACTGGCTTGTTAAAACACTCAAAGGCATCTCATGCTGTTTCATAGGGCCCCAGCCCACCCCTTGAGTGCTGCAGGCAACACTACTCCAGCAAGGAAGGACACAAAACAGAATGAAAGAGAAAGATGAAAAGGAAGAGTTAAAAGAAACTAAAAAAATACAGCTCCTTTCTTAGCCATTCTTACATTACTTGCTTCTTTTTGGTTCTATCTCTAAGGCTAAATAACCACATTTTGATTGACATGTTGCCTTCCTGTTGACAACAAACACCATGTCAAAGAAGAGGAGAAGAGGAGGGGAAGAGGAGAGATCCCATTCTTCAACATCTGCAGTGATGGTGTTAGGAGAAAACAACCTGATGATGGGTAATAGGAGAAAGTCACTATAAGTGTTCTCATTGTTTCAGCTTACCTCCTCCAAAAGAACCTCTCCATCGTGATTTTGGTCTATTTCTTCAAACAGATTGGGAGAGACTTCCCCATTCCACACAAACATGTACCCTTCAGGCAAGCCAGACACCAGCTCCAGCAGTTCGATGTCAAAAACCAATACAGCACTACCAGGCACTTCTCCTTCTGTCACAACAAATGGCAAAGAGGGGCATGACCCTCACTTACACTGAAGGATGTATATCCTTTCAGTCCATAATTAAATTTCTCTTCCTCCTCCAACAGCACCTTCTCTACTGCAATCCCCAAACCCTGTGATCCCAAACCACCAAACCTTCCTGTTCATTTCAGTAGAGGTGACCAAGACATGAACGAAGCTTTCAGAATAAAACTGCATCCTTTTTTTTTTGTTTTTACTTATAAAACTGCAGGAATGAATCAATTTTTCTTTATCTCACCCACACACTGTCTATCCAGGTGCTAACTGACACTCAAGAGCGCTGCAGCAGCTTGAGATGCTGAAACCATGGAAGGAAGGAGTTTGATTTATTCTTGATGAAGAAAATGGAGGTCATTTCTAACTTCTGCCCAGTAGCAAACAAACAAATCTCTTCAGGTACCTGCATACACACTGAGGCACTAACAACCATCCAGCGTTTCAGACCATGTGTAGTGTAGCAAATGTAATGTGAACGATGGCAAATACCTGTGACAGGTATTTAACATAGCAGACTTCTTATGTGATGAGATTTTCAATTTATTACATAGAACTATGCAATTTTATGTAATAATATATATAATACTCATACTTTTTCATGGAAGATACATACAAGTGAAAATGCTTCCTTATTTCTTATCACAAATTAATTCTCCATTAAGCCTGGCACATAATGCCTGACAGTCTTTATAAAACACAAACTCTTCCAGAGCTATTCGGAGAACACAGAAACTTCTGCAATTATTTCCATACACACAAGAGTTTGTTGGTGATCTCCTGACTTCTCTTCCTCGAGTCTTTTAACTCAGAAGACCAGTAGGAACCACACATCTTGGGATATGAAAGTTCTTGTCACTTCTATATTGTTCCTTTTTATCACTGTTGGTCCTGTCATTAAAAAATGGATCGGCTTCAATGCTCTAAACCAGAGCAAACTGCCTTAAACATGTTGGGTGTTAATGTTTCAACAGCACTGATCCTGTTTCACATCTCACATTTGACTTACGTAGTTTCTATGTTTTGAGTTTTTCTTTGTATTTTTTATCATATCAGTGCGGAACAGGCCCCTACAGTTTTGTTTCCTGCATAACATGTGGCATGTCCAGGCATGAGCATCCAATTCCCCATCACAGAGAGCAAGTGTTTACCTCCTTCCGCAACACAGTGCCTGGATCTTTCTGCTTTAACAGAGCAACATTACTGGGGCATGTGTTCCCTTTTGTACTGGGATGGCCTATGGACCACAGGAACAGTATGACTTAAAACACAGCACGACAGCATCTTCATTTCAGTCACGAATGGGGGAGGAATCCTCAAGTAATGACATGAAAAACCTCTTAAAAAAATCCCATTAAGGAACTCACCCTAAAGCACAGCAAATAACAAACCTTGCGTACTTATGTTTCAGTTACTCAAGCGATGCCAAGTAGATGTTCATCAGGATTCACTCACTTACCAACTCCATCTTCTCCATACCCAAGATGAGGTGGAATAACAACGGTTCGACGTTCTCCAACACACATGTCTTGCAGGCCTATGTCCATCCCCACCACAACCTGCCCAGATCCCAGAACTATGTTGTAGGTCTTGCCAAGGCTGTGTCTGGAGAAGAAGGGAAGAAGAAGAAGAATTATAAAAGCCCTCAACATACAATAGAGGATTTCTGTTGTTCCAAATTACCACAGAAATAGCAGTTTCTAGTTAGTGTCCTGCCATTACCAAAAATTAACTACATGCCCAATGCTCTGTTCTACCAAGCAGTTACCTGAAGTTGTTCCCAAGGTAGCAAGTTATGGCGAACACCAAATAGAAATGCCCCTGCTGCTGACAGGTCCTCTGATACTAAAATGATAGGCTTCTTAAATGAAACACAATTAAAATCATTAATCCTGCCAACTAAACCCCCAAGGTATTTTATCTCAAAACAAGGCTTTTGCCTTTCACATATTTTTAACTAATTAAGTTGGACTTTTTAGCAGATGTCCATATTCCAGAGGTACATTTGGCCCAGAACTACCAGCCCATAAGGATCAGGGTGCATTCACATGGATAAGCCACTACAGCACAGCAGTCACTGAACCAACACAGCGTGGAAGTATCTCACATACTACTGCTGCTAATTAACCACATTATATTTTTAATTTTACCTTGCTGCTGATGGCTTATTTCTAAAATTGGAAATTATCACAAGTTAAAGTGATTCTAAAAGCAGAGCCTGCAGTGTTAAGACTTTTTACGTGGTACATGTCACAAAGCAGGAACTAGATTTAGATTAGACCTTAGGCAGAAGTTCTTCCCTGTAAGGGTGGTGAGACCCTGGCACAGGGTGCCCAGAGAAGCTGTGGCTGCCCCATCCCTAGCAGTGATCAAGGCCAAGTTGAACGGGGCTTGGAGCAACCTTGTCTAGTGGCAGAGGATTAGAATTGGATGAGCCTTCAACCTTTAGATCCACACTATTCTGTGACTCTATGATTCTATGACCCTTTCTCCTGCCGGTCTCCTTTGGTTATTTGTCCTGACTGTACCACCACAGGATATGCTGGTACAAGAGTATTATTTGGAAAAAAAACAATTCATTGGCTTTGAGGTCAGCCTTAAAATTAGGAGCATACGATTCATGATCTCTGGTTCTCTATAAACTGCTTAGAATAAGACAGTCTCCACATCCTTACTTCCTGCTACAAAATGAGCATTCCTGCCATATAAAAGGTGTTTTGATTCCAAACACGTTGTTTGCATACATACTCGCCTACAGCATCACATTAAGAGCTTCAATGTCAGCCAACTTTTCAGCTCTGCAAGCTATGGTGTACACTGTGAAAACTACAAGCTGCTTCCTATAGTAATTATAACCTGTTTAAGAATAGCTTTTCCCAACTTCCCCTCCAAAAACAAATCTTCCAATCTAAATAATGATCACTTGCACTACCCAAAAGATGAAGGTGGGAAAAAAGCTAGCAGAAGCGTTCTTGTAGCTGCAGCAACCAGTGCCATGGGCTCACTTCAGTTCTGTATGAGACAGACTGCAGCAATCTCTTGCCTCCCTCATGAACCTACTGTCAACAGGAAGGAGAAAGAGGAAATTATCATCACCATCACGATCAGGCCCCCTATAGTTTCTCCATGCTGACACCACAACACTACAATAAAGGAAAACTAGCACTCATGTGTGGTCCAGATGTGACAGGTGGCCATTGACTATATACCACACTCAAGACAGCTTTAACAAGCCCTACACCATATACACCTATCAGACCTCTCTTGAGAGCACAGAACCCACACAGAGAGAAAATCCTGCCCAAGAAACTAAACACACTCAGGCATTTCATTCACGCTGAAACCAGTGTCATTCTAGTAGGACTGGCCCAGGCACCTGAACTGCCACACAGACAACCTCCTTCATCCCTCCACTTGTAGTGTCTATGTTCTTCTCCAACACACTCCTACACCTTCTTTCTTCCCAGTTCTCTCATTATGCTATAGAATCATATAATCATAGAATCAATGGCGTTGGAAAAGGCCTTTATATGATCAAGTCCAACCATTCCCCAGCACTGCCAAGGCCACCACTAACCCATGGCACTGAGGGCCTTGTCTACACTGTGTGTGAACACTTCCAGGGATGGTGACTCCACCACTGCCCTGGGCAGCCTGTTCCAATGCCTGAGCACCCTTTGGGGAAGGAATTGTTCCTCATCTCCATCTAAACCTCCCCTGGTGCAGGGGAGGCCCCTCTGTGGGGCCGTTTCCTCTTGTCCTGTCATTTGTTCCTTGGGAGCAGAGAGCAGCCCCCTCCTGGCTCCATCCTCCTGTCAGGCAGTTGATTGAGATAAGGCCCCTCCTGAGCCTTCTCTTCTCCAGACAAAACCCCCCAGGTCTCTCAGCCGCTCCTCATCACATTTGTTCTCCAAGCCCTGCATCAGCTGCCAAGGATATTCTTTTTACCAGGGATATACTTACGTTGAGTCTAGCAAAGTACCATCCAGGAGCGAAGCATTGTAGTGATACTTCAAGTAATCTCCCTTCTTACTCAGGATGGTGCAGTTGGAAGGTTTATAGTTCACAGTAATGCTGACTGAATCTGAGGGGTTGTGGAAGTCAACCACGTGGATGTCAAAGACCAGCACTGCAGATCCTGGAATCTTCCCTAAATAGGAATAAAATCAGGCAAGTAGAGAAAGAAATGGTACCCCAACAGGCCTGCATCCCACAGAAATATGTATTCCCACTGTGCCCGCTATCAAGTTATTTGGCTCTTTTCATTCAGAATTAAAGGATTACATCTCCTCTTTGTGCAACTAATGCAAACTGTATCCAGTGAAGGAGAAGCACTGGGAAAGCACTAAAACCTCAGTTCAAAGGTGAAGGAAAAGAATTGTATCACTCTGAATTTGAAAAATATGCTGAAATGAAGCAATAACCAAGGATTTCCTGTGACCATCGCAAATAACTGATTTGTGTTTCATGTACCAATTCATTACTGAGCACCAAAATTCCTGCAGGACTTCACATACTTCAAGGAATGCCATCATGTCTAAAAGGTGATGTTTCCTTACAACGTCCTGACAGCAAAGCAACTTCTTCCTCCTCCCAGGACAATGTGCAACTGCATTACCAGGACTAACAAGACACATCCTGACCCAGGCATGGGGATTGTTGATAAAGGAGTCTGATTCCCAAATCAACGGCATAGAATTTGCAGTCCCAAAGGAGAAGCCTTTTCTCTAAGTCACTTTTCCCAAATAACATCCCAAGAGGTACCTTCTGAAACACCAGCCTTAGGTCTGTGATCAGTGTGAAGGGTTACCACCTTCAACCTCTCACACCAATCTTTGTAGGTACTAATGAGTTTTCCAAAAAGGAATGTTAATTGTATGTTACACACACACTTTGCTGTTACATTCATCCACCCTTTACAGGTTTAGGAATCCACAAAACCTGTGTCTGTGGAAAGAATGGGGAAGAAGCCACAACAAATTCCTTCAGCACACAGAGCTTCTGCAGACACACAGGAAGGAAGGAAGGAAGATCTCACTCTGCACAGCTCCTGGCACCCAGGTGCCAGTCTGTCTGATCATTCAAATGAGTTCAGGTCACCAATGACATGTGAGGTTGTTCTGCATGCTTCCTGTCCTATTAGTTAATTAAACTCAATTTGCAAATCCTGGGTGTAATCCTGTCAGCTCTATGCCTACAAAATAACAACTTAAGTCTTAAAATGCCAAAAAAAAAAAGGGGAACTACACACAAATGCACTCAACAATAAAGGAAACATCATTAATTATAGAAGACTCAAATGAAAAGTGAAGCTCACCTCTTCCTTCTTCTCCATATCCAAGGTGAGGGGGGATGATTATTCTCCTTTTTTCACCAGTGCACACACCAAGCAAACCTTCATCCATTCCAGCAATGACATAACCTTGCCCAACATAGGTGTCGTATGTGCGATTTCGCGAGTAGCTATGGGAAACGCATGTTAGCAGTGTCAGGCGTGCTCCAGCAAACACAGAACCTTGCAGCAGGTTTGCAACACAATTCTGAAAGCAGTTCAGGTCATCAATTAGCACCTGAGAGGCACAATGCAATCACCCTGTTCAATGAATCTAGGCCACCAGGTTTCATCAGTCAGTGATGCGTGCATCACTAACTGACACTGGGACCCTGGCTAGGGAACAGCTTATCTGCAAACACATTCCTACTATACCTTGAAAGAAAATCTCACTTATTTCTGTATTTTAGATTAAATCGTGTTTTGATAAGTAACTGAAAAAAAAAAGTTTTCTCCTTTAAGTTTTCCTCTGCCCTGACTCTACTTTAGTGAATGCTTATCAACGAGATGTAGTTTATGTTCATTCTCACAAGACACCCTTCAGACTATCTCATTTTGCAACCACAGCTACGTAGTACAACTACTACAAGAAGAAGGTGGGATGCACATCATTAAAATGAGTCACACCAACAAAACACTATCAGTACTATCCCTCCCTTCCAGCTACGTCAATCACTTCTATGTAGGCTGAAGGATCTGCTTCAACACCTAATGACAGAAATAGAACAAGCACATAACAACAAATGAGGTTTATCACAAGGATGTGTCTGTCTTCTGCCTTTGTTCAAGGCATGTTACATGAAGGCACAGCCCAAGGAAAGGAAGGCAGAAAGGTTTTAATTAATCTTTACAAGGTCACTCTGGAGGATAGCAAGACCAGGACAGACCTTGACGTAATTCAACTGCTCTGCGTCCAGACAGCCCTGGCTGAGCTGCCCAGGGGCAGTTCTGCAGCTCACTATTGCAGAGAGAAAAAACACGGCAGCTGTAGCAGTACTAAACACTCTTCCATTAGTTTATTTTGTAAAACATTTTACAGTGGCCCATCTTCAACTCTTTTTAGCTACTTGTGCCAACTGCTCTGAAAACTAGAGTGGAAAGTAAAGTACTGCTCAGTGAAGAGCAAACAAAAGTGGCAGGAAGCTACAAGGGTATTTCTTATTTATCATATAATTTTGTACACAAGTCTCACATGCCTACAGAGCTTTGAACGTGACACAACAGCAATCCCTCTTCCTTTATCACAGAAACCCCATCACTGAGTTCAGTCCTGAAAGACATCAGCCTTCAAAATGCAGTTTTCAACTGCAACTGGAAAGAGCGTCTTGAAATTAACCTCAAATGAGCCACTAGCATGCTGACTCACAGTTCTCAGGACATACAATGGGAATCATATTGATCTGCTCTCTTCAGTAGTATCACCTATTTGGCAAAAAAGCTCTATGGGGCAAAGAGTCTTAAGACACGCGTGCCTGAAGCACACACACACAGCTTCACAAAGTGGATCACCACCCCTAGATGGCGTCTGTGATACTGTCATAACACAAAGAGGTCTTTATCTTCCTTCCCATATTGAACGTTTTCTTTGAGGTTTTTAAAAAGATTCCAACTCCACTTAACAATTGCAAAAAGGAAGGGAATGCAAATAACTAGATATGCTATAGACAAAACAGACAAGTCAAATTGCAAATGGGATCTGAAGGGCTGAATCATCTGGTTACCTGGAATCAAACAGTGTGCCATCCAAGAGTGTGCCATTGTAATGGTACCGGAGGAAGTCTCCTGCCTGGCTCCTCCGCTCACAAGACTCAGGCACATGCTGGTTCTCAATAGCAATGCCGTCTTTGGGGTTATGGAGGTCTAGCAAAACCACATCAAAGACAAGGGAAGCTTGGCCAGGAATCTCCTTACCTACAGAAGTGTTAGAGCAGAAAACTGGTAAGAAACAGCAGAAGTAACCTACTGCTGAGTATCAAGCACCTCCCCTCCCAAAATAAATCAGCATTATCTGTTTCTAGTCAGCCATTTTCAGTGGATTTGTCACTCAATTCTTCAAGTCAATTATTTCCTTCTGTTCCTATTGTGATAGCGCTGCCTCACTAAGAACAGCCTCTTCAGGAACACCTAGTTTTGTCAATATAGCTCCATCTGAGCTGCATGACTTAGTCTACCAGTATTTCCAACACACTCCATGGAAGTGCATAAAATAACCATTAGGAGACAAATGTGGCACATCCATTCTTCCCATCATGTTAATAACAAGAGACCACGTGATGGAATTGAAGAGGAGTAAATTGAGTATCTCAGTAAAAAAGTACCTTTCCATCAATATACAAATTACAGCATGGGTTGCTTTGACTGAGAGCTGTTAAGATCAAAACCCAGCTCCACACAGTTTTGTTATCCATGGAGATGGCTACCACAGTTAATGGTAACGAAGTCGTGGAAGGGTTATGAAACCTTGGATACCACAGACATATCCTTAAATATTTGAGCGGAGAAAGAATTGAAGGGAGTTCCAAACTGTACCTAACTGTCCCCTCATTTAACATGGGGACCTCTGTGTATGATCTGCAGGCTGCGTACAGCCTCATAGTATAATTAATCCATCTTGCAGATTATATTATCTGAATGAAATAAAATTTCAGTATATAAAGATTACAATTTTATCAAAAAAAGAACCAAAACCTACTTGTACTTTCTAACCAGTCCAATCCTGCATATAATACATTTTGAACCTCTCTCTCCACCACTTTGTTCCATCTGTCTGGAATCAGTAATAATGCTGCCCATAAAGTTAAAATACACAAAGTACAAGTTTGATTTAAAATATGAATTACTTAGATTAAAAAATAACTTTTACCATCTCCTTCTTCTCCATACGCCAGGAAAGGTGGTATTGTGATAATGCGCTTCTCTCCTACGCACATTCCCAAGAGACCCTGGTCCATACCAGGAATCAGCCACCCAATTCCCACATAGGTATCGTAAGTCCGCATCCGATTATGGCTAAAAAAGAAACAAGAAAACAAAAACACAAACAAAACATAACTAAATGTCAGACAGCCCCAGGAAAGAGCACTATTAATCTTTAAAAGCCCCAAGCTATGCACAGTATCACCAGCAGTGTGCTCTGGTAGCCAAGGACAACAGCATCCTGGCCTGTACCAGCAGTGGCCTCAAGCTGCACCAGGAGAGGTTTAGACTGCGTAGTAGGAACAATATCTTCACAGAAAGGGTGCTCAGGCATTGGAACAGGCTGCCCAGGGCAGTGCTGGAGTCACTGTCCTGGAAGTGATCACACACCATGCAGACAAGGCCCTCAGTGCCATGCGTTAGTGGTGGCCTTGCCAGTGCTCGGGGAACGGTTGGACTTGATGATCCCAAAGGTCTTTTCCAACCTTGTTGATTCTATGATATAACTCACAAGCTGCTGCTCCAAAAAATCCTGTTCCTTGACTTACCAAGGGCTGGCTGGGCAGTGTTTTCCAGAGTGCTTAGCTATTTTAGGAACCTAGCAGAGGTTTTGAAAAGTGGCTCACAAACCTAATGGCAGCTGTTATTAAAGCATTATCTTCCACCAACTTCAATGAAGTCCACATGCTTCAAACTTAAAATCTTAGCATGAAAGTTTTAGTAGCTCAATTTCATTACGAACTCTGCTTAGTTTATAAAGCTTGTTTCGAACTTGAATAGCTATGCTGCAGTGGTTACAGAAATTTTGAGCTCTCTGCAATAAATAGTGATCTGTGTTTGTAATGCTCGTGAAGAAATAATGTGCTGTTTTACTGGTTTGAGTCAGTACCTCTGTCCTATAACCCCTAAATCAGTTACTGATGCTCAGATGATGCTAGCTTTAATTTCTTACGTTTCTCAGCAATTAGCATTAGTTGTTATACCAGTGAAGGGAGAGGAAATGATGGGTTTAAGTGACAGGAGATACCTATTAAAATACACGACACACAGCCCAGCTGCATACCTTGAATCAAACAGGGTCCCATCTAGGAATGTTCCATTATAATGGTATCGTACGAAGTCAGACACCTGGACTGTTCGAGGACACTTCTCAGGTTTGAAGTAAGTCTGAACCTGCACTTCATCCTCTGAGTTCCAAAGATCTATCAGGAGCACATCAAAATGGAGCACAGCATTGGGGGGTATCACACCAGCTGCAAAACGAAAGCAACACAACCAGTTTCATTTCCCTTTTTCTACAGGGGAAAAAGGGAACAAATCCATGCATATCCTAAAAAACAGGCACAGTGTACACCTTACTCCTTGTAATGCTTATATTCCCCTGGCCCCTTGTCACTGTTACAGCTACTTACAGAGGGCAGTATCTGGCAACATGAACTGTTATCAAACATGTCCATCAGGCAAACAGATCTTGATTTAGCATTTGTTGACTGTCTGTAGAGCAAGACTGCTTCTGGCACTGACAAGACCTTGTGCAGTGCTGTCATGACAAACCACAATAAGTATTTAACATCAAGGCAGGTATAAATAAATAGTGAACTTTGGTAGCAAGCTTCATTTGCTGAAAGTCCTGTAGAGTCAACAGCTCTTCCTTCAGCATGCAGAGGGAGGCTGGTGAGATTAGCCAGGCTTAACAAACACCCCTGAGCAGGGGAGAACCTCTCTGAAATTCGCTACTTGCCATTTCTACTCTTCTGTGTCTCCATCCTCTATCTGCTCTGCTGAATCCCCTGCACAACCAACTCCCTGCTGGCCCAGGGCTGTACTTACAGACACCTTCACTTCCATAGGCAAGCTTGGGGGGGATCTGCACAAAGCGCCGCTCATTCACACACATGCCGACCAGAGCTTGGTCCATCCCAGCAATAAGTTGACCTTTTCCCACAAACACATTGAATGTGGATCCTCTGTCATAGCTAAAGGGGGAAAGGAGGGCAAAACCATTAGCAGCTCACTCTGGGCTTTAAGCAACCTGGTCTAGTGGAAGATGTCCCTGCCTGTGGCAGGGGGTTGGAGCTGGATGTGCTCTAAGGTCCCTTCCAGCCTAAACCTTTCTACCATTCCACCACGTTGGTGAGTAACACCACAAATTACACCAACTTGATAAGCTTTATAATCTGAGACATCACGGTTGGGACTTCCTGTGGGAGAAGAGAGAGAGAAAAGATGCCTTTTTGAGTCCTAGTTCTGAGATTAGCCAGTGGTTGGTTATTTTCTCCAGCTGGTTACTTATTTTTCTCCTCCACATTCCCAGCTCTCACTTGAGGCACAGAGACATGCTTTAAACAACAACTTTGACTGATCAAGAGAGTAAATGATCTTCCACTGTGATAACACATGAACATTTGAAAGGTAAAAGCAATGATGCTTAAATGATCACTTCTCAGAGAGGCTGGAGAACATCAGCATTGCCACAGCAGAACACTAACATCAGCTTACATGGTTTGGTTGACCACCTTAAATCTGCACACTGATCCCGCTTGGCTGTGCCTGTTACTGCTGCTATTTGACATTCTGAAGCGATGTATAAACATACAGCAGGAAGTATTTCAAAAGCTTTATGCCTATTTTTAAGCCTTTGCTGCTCCCATTTTCTCAAATTCCTTTTATAATTGAAAGGACTTTATTTTAGTTCTCAGATAAAGGCAGCCCTGAAAAAAATAAGTAAATACAAAAGAAACGCTTGTGCCTCTTTTCCTGCTGAAACTCTCTGGAAAGCAGCCAGGAGCCAGATATTGCTAGGGAAATGATGTCAAACTTTCCTTCCAGGACCATACGCATCACTTCCACAACACACTGAGCCTCCCAACAGTCCCAGAGTGTCAAATCCCTCAAGTATCTCTCACTGAGTGACCTCTCTGTTTGCTTCATCATTTTTCCTTCTGGCAACCATTTCCCTTAGAACAGACAACCCTCTATACAGAGCACTGTACAGAGCACTCACTTTTGGTTGCACAAATATCCCCATTCCCAGGCAAAGGTGGAAAATATTTAAATTAGCTCCTGCCAAATCCTGTTAAACACACAAAAACATAATGAAGATATTAAGATTAGTAACAGGTTCGAAGAAACCAGATATAAACCTACAGTCAAGAAGACACTGATGCTAAGCAGAGAACTGGGCAAAGCAGTGAATGGATCATGCAGCTCTTAAAAATAAGCAAAATTAGTTTCTGTTAGTGGAAATTCCCAAATTAACAGCAGATGACTGTGCAAGTCAGTCCAGACTTGAAACTGCAGATCATTTTATGGCCATGGAAACAGAAGTGCAAATACTGATGGGAAGGAAAAAATAAATAGGCGCACAATAAAGAATAAACATAAAGAATAAATTACAATAATAATTGTAAAGAATACATGATCACAAAGAATAAACTAAGACTCTGTCAACAGCCTGGCAGGAAGAAGAGCAGGAAGACCACCTCTGCTTGGAAATACAGGAAAATAGTCTTAAACTGCAAGAATATTTTCAGCAGCTGAGGAAGAAACAAAGTAAAACTACCCTTAGTTCAACACCCGGAGTGTCTTCTAGGCCAATTTCATAGCAGTGTTTGACTAAATTGATGCTGGTAATCACTTTCAGAAACTTAAAAAAGAACCCAAATCAACAGGTAGCACTGCAGACAAGTAGAAAAATGGGCTTTTCAATAGGCCAATTTCAGTATATATTGACTCTATGCAGGGAACACTAAATATTTTATTACAAATACTCAAAAATACTTCTTCCATTAACCTACAGAACATAAACCCCTCCTCATTTTCCATTGTCTTAACATGACAGATCACTGTCATTGATATTAAAAATAGACCATAGCTAGTGAATAACAAAAACCTATGTCAATGTGAGAGAAAACAATGAGCTGAACAAACCTGACTTTCTGCACCCTCTTGAAATGAAGGCGGACATACAGACACTTCAGTTAGACTATCATTGATGTTATTGATTTACTTATTTAGAGGACTCAAAGGGACAAATGCTGTGCACTTCTGCACAGCCTGTTCCTGCCCCAAATGGCAAGGAACTTGGACTTAAATGAAAGCAAACACCTGGGAAGACCCTCCAGGTACCCTGCCTCGGTGCAGCAATGTGCTGGTCCAGCTCAGCCCACAGTACGCCTCGGTGTGTATCTGCAGAGAGCAGAAGTACATTTCTCAGCACACGGCTGGTTTTCCAATTGCCACATATTTGTAAAATGAGCCGTGAGGATGCTGCCTCTGTGTGTGCGTGTCCTCACATCTGCAGCTCGGGATGATTCTCCAAAAGTCTCACTTGCCAGTGAGTTCACTGTCCTCCCCATGCCTTGTCACTGAAGCTGCACCAACTCCAGCTACTGCACCCCAAATGTTACCCAGAGGAGAGCTGGTGAAGGGGCACTACCAGCCACCTCAGCTCCAGAGGAAGAGCTGAGCTTGCATTGAAAGACAGCTACTTCCCTAAGGCAGTAGATTTCTCCTTGAAGCACAAGGAAGATTACCAGGATTACTGAAAAGACATTTTGTTTTTTTCTTTCTGATCAGTGGTAATGAATGAAACAAGAAAAAAACAAGTAAGCTATGGACTGCATCAACATTCCTCCCAAGCTCCTGATCCCACTGTTTAGCCTGTCTGATCCTAAAATAACAGCAGGAAAGCAGCCAGGTTCTTCACTGTACACAGGTCAACTCACCCAAAAACTTTTATGTAAGCACAGCCTGGTAACTCTTATATTTCTGGCAATGATAATGATTCAGAAATGTTTGTATTCCAGGTTCGAGCCCAGAGAAGACATAGGAAACATTCAGGAAGAAACGGCTAGGGTACTGTGAGAGCCTCCAATACCGTATGTGCTCCTGTTTACCAGGTTAACCTAATATCCTTACGGTCTCCTCTCTTGGAGCATAAAGCTCCTGGTGGATCCATTGCAGAAGCAACTGGAAGAATGCAGTGGGGATCCGTTCAGGCACGCAAACCACTGGGAACCGGACCCAGCCTCCACAGAAGTCTCTCTCACCCCTAGTGCCCTCCAATCACACCCCAGCTCTTCACACTTCCACATTCCAGAGACATCTTCCCATGGGAGCTCTCTGTTCTCGCTCGCACCGCACTGCACAGCTTGCCACTGACCGGCTTCCAAGTGCTCACCCCAGAAGTGCCCATGGGCCACAGCTGGGATGAGCTGAACAGAACCTCAACCGCAACATCCATCCCCAGCAACACCCTCAGAGGACCGAGACGCTCCCTCCCCTGCTCTCCCCAAGAGCACCCTCGCAGGAACCCAACCCCGAGGGGCTGCCGGTCAGACCTGGAGTCGAAGCGGGTGCCGTCGGGGAAGGAGCCGAGGTAGTGGTAGCGCACGAAGTCTCCGGGCCGCACGGCCCGCGGGCAGCTCTCGGGCACGAAGCGCCGCTCGACACGGAGCTCGGCGCCGTCCGGGGGCGGCTGTGCGGCGGGCACCGGCGGCGCCTGGCAGGCAGCCCAGCTCACCAGCACGGCTGGCAGGACCAGCAGCGCCCCGCAGCACCGGCCCCGCCGCCGCACGGCCGCCGGCCCCGCCATGGAGCGCTGCAAGCGGGCAGCGCACGGCGCAGGGAGGGAGGGAAACGAGGAGAAAGGGGGAGAAGCAGAGAGCCCGCCCGCCCTTCTCGGCCCGCCTGCTCCTCCTCCCGCCGCTGTGAACTTGCAGACGTGGATGAAGCGCTCTCACCCGAGACGGGGAGGAGCAGCCGCAGCGCCAGCTCCCACACCCTGCCGCGATCGCTCCTTCGTCCGTCCGTCCGTCCGTCCGTCCGTCCGTCCGTCCGTCCATCCCACCGGCTGCCGGTGCGACGTGGCGCTGCCCCAGGGCCGCTCTCCCGGCCTGTCTTGGTTCCCCCCTTCCCTCCGCACACATGCAGAAGCTCTTCAGCCTGGGAGGGAGCGAAGGCACCAGGGAGGTTTGGTGCTGGGCGTGTACCGCAATACATGTGCTCCCTGCGCGATTTGGGATAGCTGTAGGTTTAAAAATCCCATCGCAAATGTACCATTTTTAGATCACAACTCCGAAGGTAACAAGGTGGCATTGTACATCTGCTGCTTGGTGAGCATCAGTCACAGGTATTTGCAACAGCCTGTCAGAGAAACTATGCAAAAGAGAGAGAGAAAATGACCTGAGAAGCAGCCAGTGAGGCACCAGTATCCATGAGGCATCACAGCCCCAGCCAGCCAGCTCTCCCCTTCTCCCTTTTGACCTTGGTGAGGAGGAACTTGGATTTGTTGTCCCCTGGCAGTGTTCAAGGCCAGGCTGGACAGGGCTTGGAGCAACCTGCTCTAGCGGAAGGTGTCCCTGTCTGGGGCACGAGGTTGGAATTGGATGAGCTCTAAGGTCACTTCCAACCCAAACCAGTCTGGGATTTTATGACAAGATCCTGTTATTCATAAATTATAAAACAAGCATAAACTCCACTCAGGTGGACCACATGCAGAAAGAAACCACTGAGGGTATGGTGCAGCACTCAGTGCCTGAGCATCGTGTCCCACAAGCCCAGCTCCCCATTCTTTGCAGAGCCACCAACACACTGACGCACTCTATCACCCTGCAGCAGAAGGGATGCAGCCAAAGTGTTTTTAAAGTGCTTTCATAAACATTCTTGTGTAACATTGATGCATTGCTAGGAGATGGTGGCTGCTCTATGACCTAACTAGTGAAAAAAGTTGGCAACTCAGGCAGCTATTTGAAGATAACCAGAGTTGCTGCTACAGATCCAACAACAGTCATGCTGCAGGTCCCAGATTAGCCCTGCAAAGCATCCTTTAAACAAGATATGTAGATTGTCTGGCAGTTGCCTAGATTGAAATAGCTTATTTTGATGTTAGTTTGTATGGACACACTCTATTTTCTTAAGAACACACAGGTCACCACTCGAGTATGTTGATACAACCAACACAAAGACAAAGCTTGCCCTGCATCTGGCACTTCTTTTTGCCAGGTGGTGACAAAGCCTTTGGGTTTTGCCCATTTACTTAAAAATGCTACATTTTCAAAACAATTGCTTGAACTCTTTAATATTTATACAGTTTTGTACTCAACTTTGTGCTGGGCTGCATCAGATGGAGTGTGGCCATCAGGTTGAGGGAGGGGATTCTCCCCCCTGCTCTGCTCTGGTGAGACACCCCTGCAGTCCTGTGTCCAGCTCTGAGGTGACAATACAAAAGGGATGTGGAGCTGTTGGAGCGAGTCCAGAGGAGGCCACGGAGATGCTGCGAGGGCTGGAGCAGCTCTGCTCTGGAGACAGGCTAAGAGAGCTGGGCTGGTTCAGCCTGGAAAAGAGAAGGCTCCTTAAGGGAAGACCTTAGATCAGCTCCAGTGCCTAAAGGGGCTACAAGAAATCTGGAGAGGGGCTTTTTAAAAGGGCATTCAGGGACATGACAAGGGGGCATGGCTTGTTTTGAACACAAACCTGGCTGCCCAGGAAGCATTTTGGAGATGTTGCTTACTATTGGATCACCTGTTCTTCAGTCAGCCCAAAACAGAGCAATGACTAATACAGTGTGAGCAGGGAGATAGGTACAGACATGCCTAACTCTTCTAGAGAAGCCAGCTCTCGGTACCACTGGTGTGTAACCTGAGGTGCTGTTCCGCTCCTTGGAATGTGCTTGAAGCCAAGTGCCAGGCAGTCATGATGTAAATTAGTGTCTGCCACACATTCGGTTACGCCAACATAGAAGAGGCTATGACTAGTGAAATATTCTGCTGAGTAGCCGTTGGACTTACACAGTGCTTAACCACTAACTGTTCTCAATTACCCATCACACAGCTAAGATTACAGGCCTGAAGGTTCAGTCCCTGAATGCCTCAAGTGTGTACTGTGTTTTGATAAGGAGGTTCTCTAAAAAGGTCGTATACCCAAAGAGGAAAACAGAGAGTGGATCTGGGATATTTTCTAAGTACTCTCTCAATTATAGATCAAGAAAAACAGAAGGAGTCCTTTTTTTCTTAGAAAGAACATGTCAAATGCTGCAGCTTGCAGGTACCTTGAAGTGATGGCAGATAAATTTAGAGGAAACTCAGATTCCTGCTCAGGGTAGGGGGTTGGAACTAGATGATCTTAACGTCCTTTCCAACCCTAACTATTCTATGATTCTAGAAGTAAAAAAGTAAGAGCAATGAGAAACACAGCTTGAGTAGATATAAAATCCAATTAAAAAAAAATACCAGTCTGCTTCTAATCAGTAGGTGTTCAGGAAGGTCACAGAGTGATGCTGGGCTTGGCTGTATAATCTACAAGGGACTGAATTACTTTTACCCTCTGCAGTTTTCCACAGCTGCTCATCTCGGTCTGTGCTCTCTTTCAAACTACTAAGAAGTTTCCTAGAGAATAGTTTTGGGTTACAACTAATGTGAAAGAACCATTGTGCTCTCTCTGCTGAGCTGAATTTCAAGTGAGGAAAATGAAAGCCCCAATTATAACTCAAAGCTAATTTCTCCTAAGCATCTGTAAAGTTTGTGGAAATCTTCAGACACTTTGAAACCACCACAGAAGCACAGTGTATCTACATTGCTTTTAAGTATTAAATATGGCTAAACTACATTCATTGAGCATTCTCAGTAAGTATTGGTTTGAGTAAGCAGCATTTTGAACAAATACTATTTTATTTTATGCAGCTACATAGTAAGTTCAGAACTCCTGGAACCTGAAACAGCTCTTTGTACCCAAATTATTTTAACAACAATTCTATCAGTTACACAGAATTACATTAGGTGTAATTAAATTTACTGTCAATGGTGTGATTCATGAGGGTCTGACAATGACCCTAAATGCCTTTGGTGACCAAAGAGATCCAGGTGATTTGGGCTTTTTTCCTTGGTGGGCCATAAGAAATACTGTGCCACAGAGCTATTTACTCATCACAGTGTCATGCTGGATTGATCAGCTACCTCCACATGCAGATTTCATTCTGATTTGCTACTGGTAGTGGTTTAGCAGTGAAAACACAAAACTGCACAGAGCACAAGAGGTACATTTTAAATTGCGGATACCTGTAGGCACATTTCACTTATTCCAATACATCTTCAGTTGCTCTCTACTCCACCCACTACGGATGTTCTAACCGAAGTCAAACAGCGGGTAACCAGTGTGAATCACTACTTGTTTCCAGACCCTGCCATGCCAGGAGAAATTCTCACCTGCCCCCAGGTACTCAGCAAATTCCCTGCAGAAGGTCACAGCATAATGAGGCACACTAACAGCTGTCTTCATTAGTGCTTATCAGCCTGTCATTCAAAATGTTTTCAGATCTAGATACCCTTGAAAATAGAGAGCACAGAGGTTAAACCTCGCTGCTTCAGAAAAGCTGAAATTTCAACATAAGTATGAAATCAGTTACCAGGTTTTCAGAAAAGTTCCTCTATGGAGGGGATAAACTTTTAAAAATCTAGTCATTAGTGACGTACCTCATGTAATGCGAGCAGCTGGAAACAAGATGGGAAATGTGTTGGATAACAGATTATCAAAACTCATGTGAAGTAAAGCATAGTCTAAATATATTATAGAATCACAGAATCCCAGACTGGTTTGGATTGAAGGGACCTTAAAGCTCACCCAGTTCCAACCCCTTGCCATGGGCAGGGACACCTTCCACTAGAGCAGGTTGCTCCAAGCCCTGTCCAACCTGGCCTTAAACACTATCAGGGATGGGGCAGCCACCGCTTCTTTGGGCACTCTGTGCCAGTGCCTCACCACCCTCACAGGGAAGAACTTCTGCCTAAGAGCTCATCTCAATCTCCTCTCTGGTAGGTGAAAGCCATTCCCCTTTGTCCTGTCTCTACATGCCCGTGCCAAAAGCCCGTCTCCAGATTTCTTGTAGCCCCTTTAGGCACTGGAAGGCTGACCCTTCTCCAGGCTGAACTAGCCCAGCTCTTTCAGCCTGTCTCCATAGCAGAGGTGCTCCAGCCCTTGGAGCATCTCCATGGTCTTCTCTAGACTCACATGCACAATCTCAGAAACTGTGCAGATAGAAGCAGTTTCTGCAACAAGGATCATACATGGTTGTCTAAAATATATTCAATACAATCAAATCATTACTAGTAGTTTGTCTGTTACAAAGCATCTTCAGTGAATCAAAGGGGAAGGCAGAAGCATTATGCGTTTATTTAAAGAATAAAAAGCTTCTCAAGAAGGTCTGTAAAGCAAATGGTCACAATTGGGCAACTGATTTATCCCATCTAGGTTTTATCAGGCCAATCTGTGCTCTGTTTGCGAGAACTGTCATGCTCTATAATTAAAAATAATAAGGTTTTGTTCCAACATTCTTTTAAACAAAGCAGCCTTAATAGAATTGGTTTGTAAATTAGGTGTGGACTATGACAGAACCCTTTTATGCAAGCCCCAGTCTAGCCTGCACCCCCACATCCACCCATCCCCTGCCAAAAGCATTTTGCCTACAAAATGCTTTCTGGAAACTCTATGTTTTGGGAAGAGAAGAGGAAAGGACTCCTCTGCAAACAACTTGACACAACATAAATTAGGCCAGCTTTCCTGAAATGTAAGTTTATCTGTTCTACCAGAGGTAAAACCCTCCTGCATTTTGAAATGAGCACACCACAAACCCACTTTACCTGTCTTGAGTAAAAAGATTATTTGCAGAGGGGATTGGAAAAGAGGCAAGTCAGGTCAGTCACTCCTCTGTGTACCAGCACTGCAGTTGCCAGTGGCCACTGCCTGAGCAGACTGGAAACAGGACACCTTGTTATTTTTCCCTTCACTCATATTCATGTGTGAATTCCCCAGGAACTGCCCGCTGTACATAGGTGTTACCTAGTACTGCTCACTGGTTCTTATTAGTGTATCACAGAGTCACAGACTGGTTTAGGTTGGAAGGGAGCTTAAAGCTCATCCAGCTACAACCCCGGCTATAGGCAGGGACACCTTCCACTAGAGCAGGTTGCTCCAAGCCCCATCCAATCTGGCCTTGAATACTGCCAGGGATGGGGCAGCCACAGCTTCTCTGGGGACCCTGTGCCAGCACCTCAGCATCCTCACAGGGAAGAACTTCTGCCTAAGAGCTCAGTTCAATCTCCCCTCTGGCAGGTTAAAGCCATTCCCCTTTGTCCTGTCTCTACATGCCTGTGCCAAAAGCCTGTCTCCAGATTTCTTGTAGCCCCTTTAGGCACTGGAGCTGCTCTAAGGTCTCCCCTTAAGGAGCCTTCTCTTCTCCAGGCTGAATCAGCCCAGCTCTCTCAGCCTGTCACTAGAGCAGAGCTGCTCCAGCCCTCGCAGCATCTCCATGGCCTCCTCTGGACTCGCTCCAGCAGCTCCACGTTCTTCTTGTGTTGTTACCTCAGAGCTGGATCAGGACTGCAAGGGGGGTCTTCTGCAGAGCGCAGCAGAGGAGAAGAATCTCCTCCCTTGACCTGCTGCTCATGCTCTGGGGATGCAGCCCAGGACACAGGTAGTTCTGGGCTGCAAGCATGCGTTGCATCTAGGTATTCCAGCAGCAGGTGCTTATCAGGGGTCCAAGCACAAGAAGATCACTGTAATCTCTTCTAGTCAGTAAGTATTTAGTGACTCCTGCATGAATTTTTATTCAATATTGCATCTTGAGAGAAAATAAGTTGTATTCAGACATCAAGTCTTAACACTTCACTTCTACTAGAAATTCCAACATTCTTGTGGAAGCAGATTCTCACAGACCCATACAATATTAACTACATCTCTCTACTTGTTTTTAACAGAGAACAGTCCATCTGTGGAGCAAGTGGAGGGTGATATTCCAGTAACGTCTTAGAGCCATCTGATCTGTGTACTAAAAGACAGTTTTAGATCCAGGTTTACAAAATTGGGTGCTTTCATATCATGCAACCAGCTCTAGGTGTTTGCACAGTGCTGGTGAGATCATACTGAGTGCTGGGCACATTCTCATCCCATTCTTGGTTTGCTGAGCTGTTTTGCAGCACAGGTCACAGCCTTTGTTGCCTACCTTCTCCATCAACTGTCGCAGCCAAGTTTATCTGTCTGTCCTTATGCTTAAGGCCCAGAACAAACATCCCATGCAATCTGTGTGGGCTAAAGAAACATTCCATAAACATAAAGCCAAGAATTAAAGTCTTTGCAACTGAAAGAGTTACAGTCATGCTAAGACTTATAGTCCAATTAGCTGATTATTGCAGCTTATTCAATAACATTATAGTTCAAACTACTATACACAAACCTAGCACTGTCTATGCCTTTCTCTGGTATCATGCTCACCCTCCCACTGGGCTCAAAAGAGCTTCTTTAGAAGAAGCAAGGCTTGGTTATAGTAAGCTGTCAGTATTCCAAGTACTTTGCCATGATTACAATGCTAATACTTATGATTTTTTTTCTTCCTTTTTGCCAGGAGGAGAATGATATTGTACATTTCTTCCTCCTTACTTTAGGTCACTTTCATATAGAATCACAGAATCATAGAATAGTTAGGGTTGAAAAGAACCTGGAGATCATCTAGTTCCAACCCTCCTGCCATGGGCAAGAACACCTTGCACTGAACCATGCTGCCGAAGGCTTTAAGGAAGGAGGGGCTGGCAGCTGCTCCTTCTCTGCTGGCTCACAGTTCCATGTTATTTCTCAGTTTACTGCATGTTTTAGGTTTTACTTGTGTTACTGACTTGTTCTCTGTTCTCTTTATTAACCCACAAAATCAACTGACTCAGCTTCTAAAGCTACATTTCTTTAGTGACCTGTTTATGGTTTGTGCCTATAGCTCTGAGGCCTCCATTACTGTGTCTGAATTTTCGACGCTGCCACTGCAATCTTGTATTTTGGGAGGCCCAAAATGGCCTGTTATTTTTCCCCACAGCCTACAATCTAAGTATTGTATCTGCATTCCAGATAATTTAACTAATGTTTTGTTAACACAGCCTACCCACCTGTACCCAGCATCTATTTGTTTTGGCAATATCACTGGTACATTGTTAAAATTACATTATAACTGGGCAGAACTCCCCTCATTTCCCAGTTTACTCAAGCAGGACGAAAAAGCAGCACACAAGGTTGGCAGGAGAAAGCTCTATTAGAGGATGATAAATTGATTGCTTTTACACACTCCATGAGTGACACAGAGGAGCATAGGCCATGTACAAATCTGCCTAGATAGAGACTGCATTAGGAAAGAGATGAGATTAACTTTCAAGCAGTGACGGAGTGCTCCTAGACATCATTTATAGCAAAAGTAAAGTAGCGGAATAAAGATATGAAGGCTCCTATCCCACCATTGGGAAACATTATTTGTGTGTGTTTGGTATGAGTTTCAACAGTCCCATATCAGAATTCTTTTCTCGCTCCTGTCAGAGACAGTCCTGAGTCAACTTGTATAACTAACCCTTTCTTCATTGCTGTACCACTGCTACTCTGGTCCTTCTGTATCACCCTCTCAGTAGGGTCAGGGGAAGAAGAAGCTCTAGAACTACAAGTTTCCATTCATTTATTTGCAGTTACCTAGAAAGAGACTGATAGTAACGACATTTGGGAAGTATTTGAAGCCTAAAGAGCTGCAAACTTTGGCTAGTTTTGAAAAACCTATGGTTAAGTGGGAACATCTGCTTTGCATGGAACTAACAAAGCAGCTATTTTAACGAAAGTCATCTCCCTGTTTAACAGAGGTGGGAAGCAGAACCAAGAATCTCTGCCTTCAACTTTTTAGATTGTATTTTTCATCACTTTATTTCTGCAGCCCTCTTAGGCAACTCAACCACTGTTCCACTGGAAAGTTGGCAGCTCAGAGGGGACATACCAAAGGCAGATACTGGCACTAAAGATGGATTTGCCTATTTTATTTGATACGCTGGGCATTATTTAAATGAGAACTGTTTTATCAGTCACCGTATTCTGGAGAAGAAATTCTGGAAAGGAATCTGCTTTTGCAAGGAAAAAGTTCTTGCAAACTGATCACTGATATAACAATATAGCCAAAGCTCAGAAGGAGGAATTTCCTGCAACTATGAAAACACAAACCCTGGCTACCAGGCAAAGAATCTAGCCTTGATCCCTGCTAAGTCAGTAGCAAAACTCCTGCCAACTCTGGTGACAGTAAGACTATGACCATTGGGAGTTAAGCAGCAGTATATATATATAGATTTAATACATGAGGAACATCCAATCTGGAATAATTATCATCCCTTTAATAACGGGTTCAAATTGCAGCAATCCTGACTCAACCTCTCATCTGTCAAAAAACAGATAAATCGAGACTTACCCGTTTCATTGCATCTGGCTGTCTTTTATGAAACCAAAGTCCTGCCCATTCAGCTTGGGCACAAGCAATCCCACAAAGGACGGTACGTTTCATAAGAACTTGGGAGATTCTCCAACAGTTGTCAGCCAAAATCTCCCTTTCCCACTGTAGTTGCATAATGCGCCATAATGCAAATGCATTTGAGTGCTCCTGCTACTCGCACAGCTCCCAGATGTGCTCAGTCCTTAGTCAGGCAAAGCCCCCTGAAGGCTACATTGAAGCTTTGCCTCTGTAATTTTTTGAGGCCTTCTATTTGAGGCCTTCTATTAACAGAAGAAAAACCATGTCAGTGATACCCAGAGATACAGTACTCTATCAGTAGTGCACTACACCCATATACCCCCATCAAATACAGCCTCATTCTTCCAGAAGCGTCAGTGGCACAACACAAAATGGCCAGGACTACGTACAGTTACTTGTATTTAATTATAAAGACTGAAAAGCAAAGGGCAAAAACTTGGGAAAAATGTAAGTTATTCAGTGTTCATTTCTCTAAAATCTTAAGGGAGTTAAAATTATGAAGCAAGATCAAAGACAGCTTATTTTCACTGTGTGGTGGCCTGAAGAGACAGTGAGCATTACACTTCGGATGGAAGAGGTGACATTGCCAATACAAGCTCTAAGTGATCAGTAAGGCAGTATTTCCACAGAAGGATGGAGGGAGTTCATCCATTCAATCAACAGCCAGAGGCTCGGAAAACAGAACTTACAAGAAGGAAGATAATCATTCCTCTTTTAAGTACCAACTTATCAGTTATTGGGATCACATTGTCACAGAATCAACGAGGTTGGAAAACACCTTTAAGATCACCAAGTCCAACCATTCCCCAGCACTGCCAAGGCCACCACTAACCCATGGCACTGAGGGCCTCATCTACACGGTGTGTGAACACTTCCAGGGATGGTGACTCCACCACTGCCCTGGGCAGCCTGTTCCAATGCTTGAACACCCTTTGGGGAAGGAATTGTTCCTCATCTCCATCTAAACCTCCCCTGGTGCAGCTTGAGGCCATTTCCTCTTGTTCTGTCACTTGTTCCTTGCGAGCAGAGACGAGTCCCCTCCTGGCTCCATCCTCCTGTTGGGCAGTTGTTGAGAGCAATAAGGTCCCCGCTGAGCCTTTTTTCCTCTGCACTAAACCCCCCAGGTCCCTCAGCCCTTCCCCATCACACTTGTGCTCCAGGCCCTGCACCAGCTCCATTGCCCTTCTCTGGCCCCGCTCCAGCAACTCAATGTCTCAGTGAGGGGCCCAGAACTGAGCAAAGGATTTGAGGCGCAGCCTCACCTGTGCTGAGTATTTCAGTGCTTAAAATGAGATGTAGCCTTACAAAGGAGCTTCAGACTACAGCTGCACTTCAAATAACCTTTCCCAGCTGCAGTTCAACCCGAGTTTCCAAAGACATTTCCTTGCTTAGCTGTGGAGTTTTCCTGCAGGTGGACATTTTTGAATACCTTAGGTAGTACCCCAGTCTTTACAGAAACAAGCAAGTCAATGCTTAGCTCACTCCTGTGCTTGGTTGGGATCCGAAACCTTTATGTTCTTCTTTCCAATTTCCCTAAAAGGCTTGCCTCTGTAGACATTTACAGTCTTGAACACTGACAGGGACTGTACAAATTGCAGCTGTGGCTGTTGTGTTCTTTCAGACATTTGTTACCTCATTCCCTTTACATGATGATGCGTGGCAGTAAACACCACAGTGAAGGTTCAGGTATGTAGGAACGGTTTTCACTTTTCACACAAAATCAATGATCTAAGCAGGGGCCAGAGCCCAGTTCATAACTAACTCTCAAGTTTTAAAATGAGATTAATCTGAGAAGTGGTAAATAGGAGCACGGTACTCTCAGGTGGTGCAATGGTGCTAATCAAGGGAGAACTGGGTTATGGCTCCTGCTTAGAACATGGATTTTATATCTTACAGAAAGAAGTGTACATTTTTCAGTGTTGGGATGGGCACCCTTCTTAGTGTACTCACAGCCAAGTTCAAACACGCTTGTCCTTCCAACCCCATGAATCCCAAATGCTTTCCTCTGCTGCTCCCAAAGAGTGGAACAGGAATGGCTGGTGGCTCCCACCAATGTAGCCAATAATATGACGGTTGGGGTATTTTTTCCTAGTGCCACCATCACTGAATACCAAGACCAAGAAGGGAACCAAATCCAAGTCTCTCATTTCCTAGTTGTTAAGCTAGCATACAAAAGAAATTACAGCACTTCCACTTAAACTAAACTTTAAATTTCTCTGTAAGAAAGCATGTCAGCACCTCTATTCACAACCAAGGTTCCCAAGTGGCTCAAAGTGCTACTGCTGTTCCAAGGCAGCCTGCGCTGAGGTCAGAAATAGTCCAGAAATTAGAGTCATGGATGTCTCCTATCAGCTAGCTTCAAGCAGTGGTAGGCTGGCCACACTGGATTTAGACTGTGCTCTGCTCAGCCTACTGCTGCTTCTGGATCCCATTAGGAGGCACTTAGCTTCCCATGGAGCCTAACATGGGTTCTGGATTCCTCTCCTGTGCGTAATATCTGACACATAATCAGAAACAGACCCTGGCTCCAAGGTCTAGCCAGCCAAAAATGGAGAGAAACAGATTGGCTGATGTTCTGCCAGGGCCACGCTCTCACAGGAATACTGATGCCCATGGGATGACACAGATGTAAATTAATGTGGCCCCAGCATTAGCGCTTGTAGCTGAAACATTAAGTTGTTTATAAAAAAGTTGTAGCGGATATTATGAAACATACGGGCCTTTTAGATACTTTGTGTTGTGACAGCAGTTAATGTTTCTGCTTAGATGCTTTGATAAAGCTGGAATTACAGCACTGTAACAGCCAGCTGTTATAGCAAGACAACATTTCCCCCAAAATGAACTTCTTGAAAGTTTGAAGCACTATATTTAAATAACAGGAAAAAACAATATAACTTCAAATAAATATCCTGCTAAGCACAAGGAACCAGATCCTCAGCTAATATAAGCCCTTTAAACAGAACAAATTTAAGCGACAGATAAGCAACAGATACTGAGGATCTTTGCTCCAGAATAACTAGAACTGAAAATAACAGCTACTTTTTTTCTACTCCCTCCTTCTTCCCAATTCATTTTGTTTTGATCTTCCCTAAGGATTGATACAAAACCAATTGTGTCCTTGGGTAAGTATGCAACAGACATGGGAATCCAGGGCTTTTCTCAGCAAAGGTCAAAAGAGACACTCTGGGGCTACCTGCAACTTCAAATAATCTCCCTCTATTAAAATGGAGAGTAGGAAAAGCCTGACCTCACAGCTAGGTACTTCTGAGCAGGGTAATAGAGTGATAAAGATAATTTCTAAGACAGATGAGGAAATGCATTAGTGAATTATTTGTATCAAACCAAAGAAAGAACACATGTAAACCATTGTGGATGAGCAGATTTATGTACCCATTTAATTTTACCTTCTTTGTGCCAGATTAAGTTGCTGCCATAAAGAATATTACACAAATGCCCTGATATGCTCAGAAATTAAGGCCTGGACATACAAGACACCAGGATGCAAAGAACACAGCCAAGCTCTCATTGACTTAAAAGTAAGAAGAGGATAATATACCATGGTCTGTCCTTCTGCATCCACTTGCAACCCCATACTTCTAAGAGACTGCATTTAGTTCCTGAATTTGTGTTAATTATTTTCTCAAGGCTTAAAACATTGAATCTGAGGTTAAACAAGGCCCCTACCTGCTCCAAACTGGCAGAAGCCTTCTTAATCCAGCCAAACTAGGATATTAAGGGCATACAAAAGCAAGACTGGTAAGGTTTCTAGAGAACTCCTGGCTCTTTTACTATTGCACACATCCCTCCCACAAAATATTGTTCATAAACAGAAAACTCACCACCTGAGAACTCATTAGGTTTTTTGTCACTGTTCAGAAACACTCTGGAAAGCCGTTTCAAAGTCTGACTACTCTGCTGGTTTGAAAATATGAAGTAAAAAAGCACTTGAAAATAGCAAAATTAACACTGGAATGAAGAAGGGGACAAAAACCTCCATTATATCACTTGCGTTTGCTTCCAAAATAAAGTCTCTATGTAGTAGGCATCAGCCCAGCTGATATGTAACTTTTAGTAACTATTGCCATTTCTCTAAATAGAGTGAAAAATTGACACTGTGTATCATCTAAGTCCTTTCAGACATTCTAAATGTAATTGCGACATCTAAAAACATTTCTCTTGCCTCACTCATTGCTTGAAGATACATGACCATGTAAAGGACTGATGGCATTTGACGTATTCCCACATGCTGGCAGTGTCATGGCAGCAAATCTCTTGGCCTCCAGCAAACATGAAATCATCAGCTTAATGTGCACCATAGTGGGTTACCTCAAATCACCACCTTGCATTCACCTCATACTCTGTGTAGACACACTGGTATTTAACTCAGATTAGCAAATAAACTAATTTTGCCTCTAAGCCTTTAGAAAAGAGGTCTTCACTGAGTTTTGCATCTTGGGTCAACTGCTGTGTCCTGCCATGTCAAGAGATGGCAGCAGCTCAGTCTCTTCTTCTCAGATTAGTCCCAAAGAAAGGCTATTAATAAAACTGCTGAAGGGCCCACTGCAAAGCAAAACGCATGACCTAACTACAGACCCATGGGATGAATCATAGAATCAAACAACCACAGACTGGTTTGTGTTGGAAGGCACCTTAAAGCTCATCCAGTTCTAACCCCCTGCCATGGGCAGGGACACCATCCACTAGAGCAGGCTGCTCCAAGCCCTGTCCAACCTGGCTTTGAACACTGCCAGGGATGGGGCAGCCACAGCTTCTCTGGGCACCCTGTGCCAGCACCTCAGTACCCTCACAGGGAAAAACTTCTGTCTAAAGTCTAATCTAAATCTTTCCTCTTTCAGTTTAAATGAATGAAAAAGGCTTTCTCACAACTTACACAACATCTCATGACATCTTCGCCAGATAGATATGTTGGAATTAGTTTATGAAGAGCAGAAGTTGGTTTTCTTTTGAAAAGTACATCTCCAAGATTACGTCGCTTTGCTGCTGAGTGTTGTTTCGTGCCTGAATGACCACTGCTTTTCTTCCAGCATCAGAAAACCTACAAAATTTGGAGCATGAAATAAAAATCATCAATATTATATATTAATGGCATGATATGCAATGAAGACCGAGATTATTTTGTTTAAACTTTAAGCATCAAATCCTTGCAAAAGACTGTGACAGAAATAACTGGACAAAAATAGTTTCCTGGGATCTGAAGTTACAATGGCAGCCACTGAGCTGAAAGCAAGTGAGAAACAAGACACGTGATATTTCATCCCAAGTCAGTGAGGTCTTACCAAATAGAAGCTAAAACAACATTAAAGTAATGCTTGCTTAATAATATTACGTGGTTAAATAAACCCAAAGATTGCTATTTCCTTTGTAAAATAGGCTTTCTCATGACTGTTTTTGTCTTACTCCAGAAGCAGAGGGTGCTGCGGTATCAGTTACCAAGGGACAGCACTCTTTGCCTTAGAAATGCACTTTTGAAGCACCAAGGTGATCAAATCAAAATCGCCTTCAATTCCTCCACGTCTAAGATCCATTTTGTACATTTCACTCAGCTCTCAAGCAATCTCATGTGCCCTTGAACTTCAGTGCAAGGCTGAAGCAGCAATTCAAACTTCACCTTCCCAACACCGACCTGCCTCCATTCTTCATCCTGCAGTCCAAGAAGCATGGCTGAGGCAGGAAACTGCAAAACTCGAGGGCAGATTGGGCTGTTTATGAGTGCTCTCGGGCTGAAAAGGAGGGAATTGCCCGTTGTTCATCAGGCAGCTCCAGCATGGCCCTGGCCAGAGCTCGCTGGACCTACAGCTAGGTCCTGTCCCCCAGCCAACCCATACCTCCACGGGCTCCAACCCACCCATTAAAAGAGGTAAGCAACACAACAAACTTGCCTTCATGTGTTCTGGATGCTGCAAGGGATGTCCCTGACCTTCTCCTCCCTCCATCCACACCTATTTTGGCCTCTGGTGGTCTGTGACCACCACGATGGGGGCCCTTCTTGCACACCCAGCTACTCTCCTCATGCCCGGACACCCCTCAGCCGCATCCTCACCGCCCCGAGGCCTCGGTGGGGACCACGGCACCCTCAGCCTCTGCCTCTCCACTCGCCCTCGTCTCTGCTCCCCGACCTCTGGGCTACCCACCTCAGCCCCAGTGTGCGAATGGTTGTGGCACTGAGGTGGGTTTTATATTATTATCACTTATTTATTTAAAATATCGGTGTCTTGGAAGCGCAGCACTCCACACGTTAGTTCTAATGGCCGGGAAGGCACGCTATTGCTGCCTCACGGTGGGCTAAACATGGCCACCATTCCCGCCCAGAGCCGGGCACGCGTGGGGGCCCGAAGGCGGCCGTGGCACCGGAGGCAGTCGGCGCTTGGGCGGTCGCGCCCCGCCCGGGAGGGGAAGTGAAACCGAAATGCGCAGCGGGGAGGGGCGGGTGCGTCGCCGCGGCCGCGGCCTCGGCGTCTGCCGGGGCTCTGTCCACAGCCCCGATGTCCCACAGGGCGCCGCAGGGCCCGGAGGAGGAGCGGCAAGGGAGGGCGCAGCTGCAGGAAGCGGCGAGGGGCAGCCAGGAGCGGTCCAAGAGCCGGCCGCAGCCCCCGGCGCGCACCGGGAAGAGCCAGGAGCGGCAGGAGAGGAAACGGAAGAGGCTGGAGGCGCAGGAGCTCCAGAAGATCCAGCACCTCGAGTCCTTGTAAGGAGCGGCGGAGGGAGGCTCCCCGCCCCTTTGCGGCTCGTTTCCAGTGCATGGCTTAGGAGGGGGTGTGCGTGTGTTAGGGTTTTACTTACCGCCTGGCCCCGCGGGAGGCAGCGGTCCGGTCCTTTCCCTCAGCGGCTGCTCCAGCCCCGTAACTGTGTAAAACCGTGGCTCGTTTCTATCCATGAGCAGGCCGTGTCTCTGAGAGCGGGGCCACTTGCAGGGCTGCTCGGTGACACTATAACCGCTTGTTGTGGAGGGAAAATGAGTTTCTTCCACGGTCTTGGAAGTCTTGGAGTTGCAGCATAGAAGCAGGGGTTGTGTAGCACTAGAATGAGTTAAAGAAATTCAGATACAAAGGTTTTGAGATCTGCCGAATGACTCCGTCAGTAATCCGCAGTGCTGTAGAAGATTTATGGTGTTTCTTTGAAAGGGGGTTAATGGAATAAAAAAATCAGGAGGTTCACAAGAATACGATTTTTTTTTTTCCCTTTCCAAATGGAAGTAAAAATCTGTAGTGAAATGCACTAAACAGCCCTAAAAAATTATAGACTATTTCATAGTGCCTTGGCATTTAACTCCCAACACAGGCACTTTCTCAGGTGCTGTGCTCTAATGCCTGCTTGCTGTTTGGATTTAAATACATTTTGTATCTGCTGTTAACTCTACAGAAATGCTGCAGGAAAGATGATACTTTAGGTCAGTATGGTTCTGTCTTTAGGTTTAATACACAGATTAAATCAGTATGTGTTAGGTTTGGCTGGCAGCTGGATGTAAGGAACAGTCTGACATGACGTTTTCAGCTGGCTGTGTCTGTGATTCAGCAATGCTGGAGTTAAAAAATGTGGATCAGTGAAATCCTTGAGGGGGGTGCTTCAGTAAAAAAGAATTGTGCATTTATGGTAGCTGAAAGTGAACTGGATGACTGGATGTACCACACATCCCTGTAAAGCAGTGCAATGAAAGTGATTCTCCCGCATGAGTATGAAACTGAAGGATATTTGTGACAAGTGTGCCTGGCAATTTGGGAAACACTGTGTCTCAGTCTGTCAGCTGCTGACAGAGTGAAATCCAAGGGAAAGTGTGAGGTGAAAGTTTTAGCTCTATACTGTCAAAGTACTGTATATCCTCAACATGTTTGTGCTAAGCTGCAGAGTAACAATGTTCCTGTTGCTTTTCAGCTATGAGAAACCTCCCCCTGGGCTCATTAAGGTTGGTAAATACATTGCAGTAAATGTTTAGCATTACAAGTCATTTTCACACAACCTGTCTTTTAGGTGTTTAAGTGACTGTTACCTGTATATGTAGGTGCTTCCAGGGTAAAACTCAGTCTCCTCAGTTACAGCCTGAACTGTGACTTAGTGAATCCAGAGTGAAATGCCCAGATAGGATGAGACCAGTTCTTTCATCACCTGTTAGCGCACAAGCTTCATGCAGTGTTTAATAGAGAGGCTAAAGGGGAGTCATTTATGGTAAAGCAGACTTCCAGTTTGAGTGACATCTTTTCAGGATGCTTCAGGGTTATTAACGCTTGAATATTTGTGTAAAAATACTTCTTTTCCTTTTGCAAGTATAACTTCTTTTGCCAACTTTGTATACCTAAGCCATCATTTAGTGTTTTTAACCTAAAGAAATAATCTGTGATGTAAAGGCCGCTTTTAATTGTTATGTCTTCTTAGAAGGAAGAGGAAAAAGAAGCCTCTACTTGTCTGTTAAGTTTTCATTTACATTACTTATTTAAATAAATTACTAAAATAAACAGGAAGGAATGGAACTAATATGGCAATAAAGTTCAGTCTGGAAAATTCAAGGGTGAGGAACAAAAGCAAATTACTTAATGCTGTTAAAAACATTTAAAATCCCTTACATGTTACAAGAAAAAGAAATGTTACAGGGAAAATAGCTTCCACAGTAAGTGTAAGGCTGAGCATTTGGGGTATTAATTTTTACCAAGTTAAAAAAGTTATTTTATTCTCCTTTTTTTTTTTTTTTGTAGGAGAATGAAACAAAACCAGAGGACTGCATACCCGATATGCCGGGCAATGAAGGTGCCCGAGAATTCCTGGCACATGCCCCAACAAAAGGGCTTTGGATGCCTTTGGGAAAAGAAGTCAAAGTCATGCAGTGTAAGGCTGAAAATATTCCGGATGTCACTGGACCTTCATGAGCCGTCCACTTACACTGGGGGAGGGCAGATGTCCTGGACAGATGACGAGGTTCAGGTAGATTGGCCAGCAGGTCAAGGGAGGAGATTCTCCCCCTCTGCTGTGCTCTGGGGAGACCACCCCTGCAGTCCTGATCCAGCTCTGAGGCAGCAACACAAGAGGGACGCGGAGCTGCTGGAGCAAGTCCAGAGGAGGCTACGGAGATGCTGCAAGGGTTGGAGCAGCTCTGCTCTGGAGCCAGGCTGAGGGAGCTGGGCTGGTTCAGCCTGGAGAAGAGAAGGCTCTTGAGGGGGAGACATTAGAGCAGCTCCAGTACCTAAAGAGGCTGACAAGAAACCTGGAGAGGGGTTTTTACAAGGGCAAGTAGTCACAGGACAAGAGTGGAGACTGAGATGAGCTCTCAGGCAGTTCTTTTCTGTGAGGGTACTGAGGCACTGGCACAGGGTGCCCAGAGAAGCTGTGGCTGCCCCATCCCTGGCAGTGTTCAAAGCCAGGTTGGACAGGGCTTGGAGTAACCTGCTCTAGTGGGAGGTGTCCTGCCCATGGCAGGGGATTGGAACTGGATGAGCTTTAATTTCCCTTCCAACTGAAATCATTCCATGAATCTATGACCTCATACTGATATAAAAGCATCTTGAAGGATGTAGTAGCCTTGCCTAGCCTTTCATAAAAGCCATACTTTTATGAACATCATACTGTTTGTTCCAATACATGGAAAATATTTTGCGTAAATGTTTTTGGTGGTTTTCTTCTGATCTGGCTCAGAGATGCAATTCACTGATGCTCTTTGTTTTTTAAAGGTTGGAGGTGTAAGCGTTACGGACACAGAACAGGAGATAAAGAATGCCCATTCTTCATTAAAGGCAATGAGAAATTGGAGCAATATAGAGTAGTGAGTACAAATGCTGTAGTATTACTGCTTGTACTTGTTAATACTGACAATGCATAATCTTGCAAGTGAAGAGAAGCCTGTTAGATGATGCTTTATTAAGGACTTTTCCCCTGTCTCTAGTATAATACAGATGCCGAAAATCTCCTAATAAAGAAAAAGCTACAGATGTGGTTGGATGTTTGACTGCTTTGCAGAAAATCTACTCTTCAAAAGGAAAATTAGTAATTTTTACATTTACATTGAAAACCTTCAAGAAGCTGTTTCAACCAATATACTCAGTGTTTGTGATTAAAATCAACGTAACAAAACATGTCTAGTCAAGCTTGAGCTGCCCACATTGCAGCTGCTTCAAGCCTTCTGCTGTCGCTGTGAACAACCACATCATGAAGCCTGTTGTCTAGGTCTGTAATCAAGTTGTCTACAGGTCTGATCTCTTGCTACATGAGGCTGCATCTCAGATCTGCAGCTTCTTTCTGCATGACCTTTTTAACTTTTCCTGTGGCTCTGCATTCTTAATCTGTATTTCAAGCTCTCGTCACCTTGTCTTATGTCCTCATTTCTGTCCTTAAAAATGTAGTCCGGACTCATTCTCTCCTGATTCTGGGCTCATACTGGTTGTATGCTACTGCAAAGAGTAGTTTTAGCTCTCTCCCATGACAAGATTGCCTCTATTCTTCACTGTTCCTCATTTTTTTTTCTCTGTTGCTTCAAACTCTTGCTGTATGTCCAAGGCCCTTCATGGTGCATTCCCAACGTCTTTCATTTGCTACTGACATTTTAATTCCCACCTCTGGTCAACATCAGATCCCTCTTCTCTGTTGAACTGTTTGCTTAATCTTCCAACAGAAATGATCACCCCATCTTTTTGCTGCATTCTTGCATGGCATGAACTCACCTTAAACATCTGCAGTGTTTATTTGCTACCTTCTTTCACCACAAGCTTTGCTGCAATGCCTGTTCCACTGCAAAATAACTGAGTTAAGAACCAATAATGGTAGCGCAGAGCAAGCAAGGACAACTCCAGCTTCATTATTTGTTAGTCTTATATTCCTTGCTCCTGTAATCATTCCTGTGTGTTTCAGAATATGCTATAAGGGTACATACAGCTCAGTATTTTGAACTTCTCTGTGTTTGTCTAGCTATCCCTGCAGTATGTGGAAGGGGTTCTCTTAGCTAACTGCTTGAAGAAGCAGAGCAGCATTATACCTAAGAAGGGTCCCCTTCATCAAAGTAATAAAAACCAAACCAGTTCAGGTTAACCATGGTAAGCCTGAGAGTATACTTGGGAATTAAGAGCTTGCTAACTGTATTTCATCTTTTGATAAAAGCCTCTGGAACTGGGTTGCTTTGGTTTATTTGTTTTTAGGAAATATAACAGTCAATGATAAATACTTTGCTTTACCAACACTGGATTTTCTGTTTTTCACTTTAAAGGCACATGAAGATCCAATGTACAATATAATAAAGGAAAATAAACGGCAAGAAAGAGAAAAGAGGTAAATGTGGCTCCGTAGTAAACTGTATTTTAAATTTGGTTTTCATTTTGATCACAATACTAATATATAGGGGAAATCTTGGTACAAGCTTACTCTTATATTTTGTTTAACGGCAGTTTCTTTATGTTGGTAGACATGAACACATTTCTGCTTTCTTAAAAATCACACAATAATACTTCCTGCCTTGTTAATTCTATCATCTTCTGCACTTTTCCCCAAACAAAGTTTATAATCATTCATTTATGTCATAATAGTCAGGTACTTGTGTTTAGTTTACTTGTAGGCCTAAGAAAGGCTTCAATACCATCATCTCTGTGTCATCAGGACAATGAATGTTATAATATCAGCAGTCCAACATGCATTTGCACATAGATAAGCACAGAACTTCTTAGGGTGGTCTTGTGATAGCTGTAGCCTTATTATTTTGCACACATAAATATTGGCCAATATCCTGCTCTGCCTTTGACATCCTGTGGGATGGGAAGTCCAGATAACAGAACATCTGCTTGTGTTTAAGGAGATTGCTTTTATCAGTCTGCAAATACTGTAACAGGAGTGTAATTTGGCAGAAGCAGAAGTGTTCCACTGCCCTTTGTATGCAGCTCCCATTTCTCAGGCTGGGAAGGAAACAGGTGAAAAAGAACTAGAAAGGATTCTCATTCTATTTTTTAAACTCAGGATACAGCAGCTGAAGCAGCTCTTGGAGGACTCTACCTCAGAAGATAACAGTGATAAGGATGATGAAGACAGCAGCAGCTCCACTTCCTCCGAAGGTAGAGATAAACATAAGAAAAAAAAGAGAAAGAAGGAAAAGAAAAAGAAAGAAAAGAAGAAGAAGAAAAAGAGAAAGCGTAAGTCATCTAGATCTAATGAGAGGTCGGAATCCGATTAGCAGCAGTCACCTGCTGCATGCTCCTTGACCTCTTCTGGTGGAGCGAAAGGAAAGATCCAAAGGATGAGGAGGAAACCACCAGAAAAGGCTTTATTAAACTCTGAATGTATAGATGATACGTATGGCATCCTACACTGGCTGCCCATTCCTGCCCCTCTGCAGGCAGAAGAGGACTGCATTAAACAACTCTCCATCAACCATATCTTTGTTGTAAAATCTGTGATAAGGGTCATCGGCCTTGGTCAGAATGGGCTCTGCATTGCCACACATGACTGTGGCAGGAAACACTGACTGCCAAGGTATTGCCAACAAACCTGCAGCAGGAGCCGGCTGTCCGTTGAAGTGTCTTTTCTCTGTGAAGTTATTGTATTACATACAGAGCACTGGGAGTTCACTTAGAGTGCTCATAAGCAGCAGCTTGTACTGTATTGTACTGCATACAGCCTATGTGAAGTTCAGTGTATTTGTCCTAGTACTGGCAGCTGGAAAATAAAGAGCACTGCTGAAGGAAAGTTAATCAAGGGGGCTCTACTTAAAGACAGAATTGCTGTGCTAATAAAACTTGGGTGTTTCATGATGTGTAATAAAATTTCAGCATTATCACCATTAATACACATAGTTCTACAACACCTCAAGCATTTCTCCAGCCTATAGGAGTAGGAGCTGAGTGTAAAGAGGGACTAGGTTTAGTTATTTAAAAAGGGATTTTCATGTTCAAGATGAAAAGGATTCATTTCTGCATATACTTTAGTATCAGTTGTTTTGATATACCTGAGGTTTATTTCCTTGGGGAAATAAATTCCACCTTATTTTTTGTTTACTACAATCATTTTATGAATCATCCCACAAGAATATAAGTGTGTAAGGCTTTCAAAATTATTTTCGATATAGACATGGAAACCACAGAACAGCAGTAAAGAACACATAAGCAGGAAGAAGGGAAAGTTCTGTCTGCTCAGTTGACCTTGTGGACTGACCATGCTTTTATTCTAACTAATCTTGCAGGCTCAGTTAGAAAGCTAGAGTAAGCTGAACTGCATTAGAGTAAGCAGCTCTTTCTGGAACCTCAAGGTGCAGTGGTACAAAGCTGTGATTTCAGGACCAAGATGAGATACACATAGTGGTAGTTGCAAAAGGAGGAGAAACATTTGCCTTGAGTACAAAGGGAATTCAGTTTCTGTGCTTATGCTTACATTGAAAGAAAAAGAAAGGCTTGATGAAGCTCTGACATTAGTAAGGTGAACATTAACGCTGACATTAGGAACCATAGACTAAAACTCATGGAAGATGACTGGTTTTGTTTCCTCCTGAGACCTTTGGAAAAGGTGACGGGAAAATAAACATTAAAATGTGTTTCCTCCCTCCTACATGTCTTTAGGAGTCATTTAGTAAAAATGAACCCCCATTCCTTGCCGGTCATTCACAGTATGTTCTGGGGAAAAACAAATTAGTCAAAAGCTACTTACACAAAGATTCTTATTCCCAGAGCTTGAATGTGGAGTTGTGTTTTATCCTCCAGTATTATATAGCAAATCTCCCTGTGGTGGGATATACTGGTGACTGCTGATAGTTCCCTGTATCAGCAACATCAGCAGTAAATTCAGAGCTCCTGGCTCTTTCACCAGAAAGAAGTTTAACAGCTGAAATTACGATCCTTGTCAGAGTTCAGAAAAAATACTGAAGAACAGTGTTGCCTGAAGAATAGGGTGGTTTGAAGAATGGGGTTCATTGAAGAATAGGGTCGCAAATAAGTAACTTCAAGAACACTAGGCTTTGTTAGCAACTATAGAGAAAAGGAAATTACTAAGATGAGCTTCGCCAGAACCCCCTGGTGCTTACCAATATGACAACAATCCTAAAACAAAGTGATGAAGAAATAACCACCAGCAGTCCAAAAGCCCACTACCACATTTTTGTGTGCATACAGGAGGCATTCTCTAAAAGTATGATGTAATTTACATAATCTAATGAATATGTATGTTTAACAACAATATAATCACAGCCTGGTTGATGCTTGGTAGAGACACGCTTGGAGGAGTGATCCCCCATGTCTCCCGGCACCTCAATGAAGAATACCTGCTTGTCAACTTAAAACTTTGTTGGCGAGTTCCTAGAGATTTCTCTGAATCAATTTGGCACCCCAGATGGGACCCTCTCTGCTCGGCTGCAGGACCCACAGAGGACAGGACTACCTAGGGCCCCCGGGACAGATTTCCCCAGAGGGACCCCTCAGGTCACTGCAGGACCAGACAAGGACCATCACCATCACTGTAAAGGTATTCTTTTGATTATTTTATGGCACTCCACAAGGCATAGGAAATGTCCTATGCAGGAATGCTGATTAGCATTCCATAAGGTGTAGGAGATGTCCAATGCAGGAATGTGGTTAATATTCTGTAAGGCGTAGGCAGGAATAAGAAAGCCTTCCGTGAATCAGGATAGGAAAAATCTCGTAGGTAAAGGCGTATACCCAGCTGCTAGCGTCCATTTGGTATACAGGTAAACATTCTGAATTGTTCCATAAGGCACAGGAGACACGTATGCGGGAATGTGGTTGTATTTTTCTAGTGTCTGACCCAATTTCTGAAAACCGGATTTGATGCTGTGTTGAGTAACTGATGAATGGCGAATTGTTTTTATTTTTATCGCGCTGCTAATTAGTATTTGTGTATTTGGTGTATGTTTTTGTCTTTGTTTTCAAAATTGTGAGCAAGTGACTGGAATTTTTGGGATGCTGTGTGAATGTGTGTGTGTGTGTATAGTGTGTATAAGGATATAGTAGAAAAGAGCCCTTTGGGATGTAGTCTAGCTCATTGAAAAGGATTAGGAGGATTCCCCAGGGGCTTGGTAAATAAAAAACTTTAATGAAATGTTGTAACCAGTGGTGGCCATTATATACCTTGGAGGATCAGGAAAAATGGCCCAAAAATGAGACTTTGAATTATAATATGTTGTTGCAATTGTTATTTTTAAGACAACAAGGAAAACGGGATGAAGTGATGTATGCAGATATATTTTTCATTTTAAGAAACCACCTGGAGTGGCAGATGAAATTAATATAACTCTGCCAGATCCCTAATTTTGGCTTTAGAAAAGAACAGGGAAAAACAGAAGGCTGAGCTGGAGAGATGTTGTTCAGCCTGTGATATTGAGGGAATGATGTTTAAAGTTAAAAAACCCCAAAAACCAAAGTAATCAGGAAAATAGGTTGGGGGATTATGTATCACAGGTACCTCTGAGAGAAGCACTCTCAGCATCTGCCCCATCTGTTATTGACAAGGAGGAAGAGGTTGCTGTCACTGGCAACAAAGCAGAAGGACTTGAGAATGTTAAAGTGTGGAGAGCGTATAGGAATTGGGAACAGGTAGAGAAGAGCGAGCTGAGTCGTGCTATAGGCACGGCTACGGGGGCTGCTTTGGAACAAGTAGAAACTGGTGGAGGGACTAATGTGAGAGAACGAGGCAGAGGAGGAATGTCAGGCAGAGGTGAGAGATTGAATTCTCCCGTGGGAAGGGATCAGTGTGCATACTGTAAGGAGTTCGGACTTTGGAAGTGAGACTGCCCTGGGGGAAGTGCCATGGGGTGGCTCTGGTGACTGAACTGGAACTAAACTGACAGGGACCTAGGGAATCTACCCTAGCAGATCCACTGATTAAATTAAAACTAGGGACTAGAGGAAATAAAGTGGAATTTTTAAGTGGATACAGGAAGAACTTATTCAGCGTTAAATCAGAGGGAAAAGAACTTGTTACAAATGTGGGAGCTACTGGCCACCAAGAAAAAAAAAATAAAAAAAATAAAAGCATTCTTTCTGAAACCTTTAGAGCACAAACTGGGAAAACATAGGAATGCATAAATCTTTATACCTGCCAAATTCTCCAAAATCTGTATTAGGGTGAGAAGCAACATTTAAAGAAGGCAAAATTGAATTAAGAGTCAAAAACGATCAATTAATTGAAGTTTTGAGTTTATCTTTAATTCAACAGAAAAGCAAACAGGAGGACCTCCCTGAAATAGAAGAAATCCTTAATCAGGTATATCTGAGAGTATGGGTATCTGAAGTTCCAGGTAAGGCAAAAAAATGCTTTGCCTATTCAAGTAGAAATAAAAGGGGGGCCTGCTCAATTAGAATAAACCAATATCCCTTAAAATTGGAGGATCGGAAGGGAATCAAAGAAATCATTGATAAATTTTTAAAATATGGATAATTAACTGAATGTGAATCAGAATATAATACTCCTATCTCACCATTAAAGAAATCTGATGGGAAAAGTTACAGATTAGGTCAAGATCTCAGAGCAATCAACAAAATTGTGGAGGATATTCATCCAGTAGTAGCTAATCCATATACCTTACTGACTAAATTGAATAATAATCAGAAGTGGTTTACTGTTCTGGACTTAAAGGATGCATTTTTCTATCTGCCCCTGGCCAAAGAAAGTCAAAATTTATTTGCTTTCAAATGGGAAAACCCTGAAAGAGGAAGAAGAACACAGCTCACTTGGACATTGTTACCTCAGGGATTTAAAAACAGTCCAACCATTTTCAGAAATCAACTGGCATGAGAATTAGAATCCTGGGAAGCACCCACACAGACAGGCACTTTGCTACAATATGTTGACGACTTGTTGATTGCTACCAAAACTGAGACAGAATGTGTGCAATGGACTATAGAACTGTTAAACTTTCTGGGGCTAAATGGATACCGGGTATCTAAATTGAAGGCTCAATTAATTCGAACTCGTGTATTTTATTTAGGATGCAAAATAACAGGAGGACAACCAGAACTTGGAGCAGCTTGGAAGGAAGCAATCTGTCAAACACCATGACCATCCACAGCGAAAGATCTCTGGATGTTTCTGGGAATGACAGAATGGTGTCGACCCTGGATCCATGATTATGGTGGTCTGGTAAGACTCTTATATGAGCTGCTAAAAGAAAATCCAACCTTTCTAAAATGGACGGATCAAGCTGAAGAAGCGTTTGAATGTTTAAAAACAGAACTCATGAGAGCTCCAGCTCTGGGGCTCCTGGACATAACTGAACACTTTTGGCTATATTCCTAGGAGAAACAAGGAATAGCCTTGGGGGTTTTAGCTCAAAGATTGGGACCTTATAAAAGAGCAGTGGCCTATTTTTCAAAACAACTGGATGAACCAAGTAAAGGCTGGCCTGGATGCTTGAGAGCAACAGCAGCAGTTATCTTAAACATCCAAGAGGCCCAAAAATTTACACTGGGACAAAAGATCACCATGTTAGTGCCACACACAGTATCAACAGTCCTAGAGCAAAAAGATACACATTGGCTATAGCAATTGTGTTTCTTGAAGTATCAAGCCATCCTAGTAGAACTGGATGATGTGGAAATTGTGATCACTAATGTTGTGAATCCAGCATCTTTCCTTAAGGAAACCCCCTACCAAACCGTTGGTTCATGATTGCTTGGTCACCATAGAGACAGTATTCTTGAGCCAATCTGACCTGAAGGAGGAGCCTGTGGGGGGTGCAGATTCCTGGTTCACCAATGGCAGCAGCTTTATTAAAGACTAAATAAAGAGCAGGATATGCCATAACCACAACTTCAAAAGTAACAGAAGCTAAACTATTACCCTGTAACACCTCAGCACAAAAGGCAGAAATGATAGCCCTGACTAGAGCCTTGGAGTTGGCAAAGGATAAACATATGGACTGATTCCAAATATGCCTTTGGTGTAGTTCACGCACATGGAGCAATTTGGAAAGAACAAGGACTTTTAAATACCCAGGGAAGACAAATTAAACATGCAACGGAAATTCTGCAATTGTTAGAAGCTGTACCATTACCTAGTGAAGTGGCTATCATACATTGTAAAGGACATCAAAAAGGTAACTCTGATCAAGAGATTGGAAATAATTTGCCTGATCATGAGGCTAAACTGGCGGCAAACAGAAAGAGTTGAGGTTATGTCCTTAGTTCCTGATGGTAAACTGGTAACTGAGCAAAATAAACCTAGGTACTCTAAAGAAGATATGAAACTAATTGAAGACTTGGAAGGACAGGAAAATGAAAAGGGTTGGATAAAAATACCTGATGGACAAGTAGTGATCCTCTATGATCAATTATGGAAGTTGTTACAAGAACATAAAATTCATTGGGGAAGTAATGCCTTGTATAAACATTTAAACAAACGGATCATAGGAAAAAATTTATGTACCACAGTGCAATTAGTGACAAAACAATGTCAACTATGTCTGAAAAATAAACCTAAGACTTAAAACAGGAATCAGGTAGGGACAATTGGAAAAGGGAATTATCTGGGACAACAGTGACAAATAGATTTTTCTGAATTACCTAGAAAAGGAGGTTATCAATATTTGTTGGTATTGACAGATGCTTTTTCAGGGTGGCCAGAAGCATTCCCTTGCAGGGCAAATAATGCAAACCAAGTGATTAAGGTGCTATTAAATGAAATAATTCCTCGTTTTGGGGTACCAGCAACTATCTCCTCTGACCACGGTACACATTTCAGTGCAAAATTATTACAAGAAATTGGAAATAGATTGGTAATTACATGTTCCATATAGGTCTCAGGCCAGTGGGCAAGCTTAAAAAAATGAATCACTTAATTAAACAACAGCTTAGGAAGATTTGTCAAGAGGCTAAGTTATATTGGTATCAAGCATTACCATTAGCCTTGAGAATCAGAACAAAACCTCAGTCAAAGGAAGTAATTAGCCCATCTGAGATTCTATATGGAAGGCCATATCAATCTCAATTTAAAGGAGAGAGCCTATAAGAAGTAGGAGAAAGATACCTTCAACAGTTCTTGGTAAACCTGGGAAAAGTTAGAAGAAATAAATGGCAGAGTGTTAGGGACCAGGGCCAGAGGTTTAGATTATCCTATTCATCCTTTTAAGCCAGGAGATTGGGTTTTTATTAAGAGTTTTGCAGGTGATCCCCTAGAAGAGAAGTAGAACAGACTATACCAGGTATTACTGACTACCTTTACAGCAGTGAAGATAAAGGAACAACCTGCTCAGGTACATTACTCAAGAAGGCACCAGAACCAGAAAAACACCAGAACCAAGAAAAAGTATGGCACGTTGAGTCTTCAGAACCCACACATGAGACTACATCAATCGTAATTTGGACTTGTATAATAACAGGTGTAGAAGCATGAAAACAAAATCTATATCTGAGATTGATACAAAATGTTACTAGTGTCTTAAACAAGAGTGATTGTTGGATCTGTACTCAGCTACCTAAATCAGGAGAGAGACTAGGTATTCCTTTAATTGGCCTCCCTATCCCATTTAAGACAAATTGGAATAGATTAAATGTGGAAATAAGTTAAAATATTTCATGATGTGGCACAGGACAACACCTCATAGGGATCTGAGGAAATCTGGGAAAAATTAACATCATTGGTACCCAATCTCTCCTGGATGAGACAGTTGTTTTTTACTGTATTTGAAATAATAGGAATGATTGTGATTACACGTATAACAGTCCAATGCTCCTTTTGGTATTGCAAACAATCCATGATGAACTATGATGAATGGAAGAGAAACAAAACTAAACATCAAGTAGAAACAGGGAAATACTTCAGGAAACTTTAAATAAAGGTGAAATAACTCCATTGCAAAAGAATTTGCAATAGTACAAGAAAAGAGGGGATTGAAGAACAGTGTTGCCTGAAGAATAGGGTGGTTTGAAGAATGGGGTTGATTGAAGAATAGGGTTGCAAATAAGTAACCTCAAGAACACTAGGCTTTGTTAGCAACTATAGAGAAAAGGAAATTACTAAGATAAGCTTTGCCGGAACCCCCTGGTGCTTACCAATATGACAACAATCCTAAAACAAAGTGATGAAGAAATAACCACCAGCAGTCCAAAAGCCCACTACCACATTTTTGTGTGCATACAGGAGGCATTCTCTAAAAGTATGATGTAATTTACATAATCTAATGAATATGTATGTTTAACGACAATATAATCACAGCCTGGTTGATGCTTGGTAGAGACACGCTTGGAGGAGTGATCCCCCACGTCTCCCGGCACCTCAATAAAGAATACCTGCTTGTCAACTTAAAACTTTGTTGGCGAGTTCCTGGAGATTTCTCTGAATCAATATTGACATGCCTTATTTCTATGGCCATGAAATTACTTGAGGCTTATAAGTCTTGTTGGCTGAGATGGCAGTGAATCAGTCAGGGGAATCTGAAGACTCTTTTTTTAAGCCATGTGTTTTTCTCTTAGCATATGATAAGTGAGGAGAAGGAGAGGTGCCATTGACTCTGGTCTTCCATAGTTTGATTTTCATGGGGAGACCTGTAATTAATATTTTCCAACATAAGTCAGAAGACAGGAAATTGTAAAAGGGAAAGCTTTATGCCATCCAGGTGCTACCAAATTGATGCTTGGAACATAGAATTAAAACATGGCAAGCCAACAGAAGCCACTGGCTCCGCTTCAGCGACTGCAGCACACCCACTTTGTGACAGAGGTTTTAGTCGGCTACAAATAAGGAGTCAAATTCTGAGCTGCAGACAATCAGTCTGCCCAAACCAATCTCCCGGCCTCAGAAGTCTCTACTACTTGTTACTGGTGTGCCAAGCAGCAAGTAGATTCCTCAGGTGCCCTTCAGAGGTGCTGCAGGAAGCTTGTGGAAGCTTCAAGGGCAGTGGTGTACTTGCTACAGTTGCAAGGTCAATTCTGCCAGCACCAGAAGGTCCAGCCTCAGTGAGAACAAAAGTATGACACGTATGTGCGCCTGTAAAGTTAAATCTCAAAAATCCCTGTGGCTGATTATCTGGCTGAATAAAAGCAGCCTGGACTTCCAGTTCACAGCCTCATAAAACACAGTCTGTACTTCACAACTTGCCTAAAGCATGGCTATTTTATCCACTGGAATATTAAATATAGCTGTAAATCAGTTGACTCAAGATGCAGTCCTCAAATTAAGCTGCTGAGTGGAAAAAAAGCCAGTAGAAGATTTAGTTTTAACATCCTAGGACTAGTACTGCCAGAGTAGAATACACCACATATAACATGATCCAAGAAGTATTTCTGGAGCACTTGCACGTTCATGCCTACTACTTAAAGCACTGGTATGGATACATAGCATTCGTACACTACAAGATTGAGGAATTAGTTTAAAATAGCATTTGTTTTCAGACAAAGAGCTGTCTAAACACTATAAACACTCCTCCTGCTACTACCTCACATCTTCCTGGGAGCTGGCATCACCAAAGCCTAAATTGCTTCCTTTGTCTGGGTAGGAAATACACTGACTACTGCAACACCTGTGAAAGGATCAGTAGCAGGATCTTGGGAGTACCTGTGAAGTACTAGCTATTAACAGAGTGTCATCTAACAGTGATGTGAATATTCCTTTAACTGTCTCTTGCTGCTTATCTGATGTCTGTCAGCAGAACTTGCCAAGGCTATGCTCAAGTTCAGGGAAAAAGAAGTCAATCCTTACCTAAGAACAATCTTCAAGTTGAAGAGATTCTACCACTGATCCTCCCCATCAGAATAGAGTCTTTCCTCTTCAAAGAGCAGCACATTCCTGTATTAGATGTCCAAGAGCAGCAGTCCTGTATTTTCCAGACTGTTAAAAAGCTCCATGCTGAAAGGAATTCCCTCCCTCATTTTGTTCTTTGAGGTTCTGACGTAACACAGGCTTTATGCAGCACAAAAGCCAAATCAAAACCTGTATTCCTTATTTTCTTGAAGTGCTTGCGGTACAGAGGAAATAAAAACTTGGATTGCAGTGTTAAAGTGGATCCTTTCACTAACAGCTTGGGTGAAGGCTATAATTATAAAAGCTTGTTAAAACAAGTAAGCAAGTGCTATTAAAAATAATAGATCAAGGATCAGTTGGGTAGGGAAACCTCAATACTCCCATATGAAAACAGCCACTTCTGAGCTATCCACCTCATCTAGACCAGTCTATTTCCATTATTCAGAACATCACTAGTTTTATCATCTTAGTTCTATAGATGACTTTCCTGCAGCAAGTTGCCAAGGACAGTATCAACAGTAATACAAGTCATCAGTAAGAAGTCAAGAGACAGGGTACAACGCTGTTGTAAAAACTCCTGGTTCACCAAAGTCTATCTCTCCAGCTCAGGGCCTCCATAAGGGACTCAAAGGTCTCCACAGGAAAACAAAGGGAGGAGGGGGAAGCATCACCACAGTGTTTTAGTACTCAGTCATGCACTTGAAGAGAGTTAGGATCTGAGGAGCTGCCCTGAAGCTTCAAGTCAGTACTTAACCTGATCCAGTTTTAGCTATATTCTTTTACAACAAAAAAAAAAATCCAACCAAAAACCCATCTGATGAAAGAGAATTTGGTACTTAAAGCCACACCATATAGACAAGCTGACTGAGATGACACTGATAGGCTTCACAACCCTGCAGAGCTTTACTGCAGACAGCAGTAAAGGCTAAGCTCTAATACTACTGATGCACACACTCCTCTGTAACAAGCTGTTTTGCTTCCAGGTATAGATGGAATACAGGAAGCCTCAAAATGCAATTCTATTAAATTTATTAAATAGTGGGTGTGCTAGCTGTAAAAAGGTGATTTTAGTGTTAAATACTTAACTCCATTTAAAGTGTCCTCAGTCTTTACAATGCTGTTAGTTACCCTCTAAGAGTACACAGCAACTTACAAAATATACAAGAGAATAGTAGAGTTTAGGATTTATGCAAAACAACTTTTTTGTTTCCCCTCCTGCCCCAATATTGGCATTTATCGTCTCTTAGAGAGGGACTTTCTTGATCCATGCCCTGAGGAAAAAAGAAAAGGAAGAGATTAAGGAATGCACTCTACCACCCAATACATGCCAGTTTGCTTCTATACACAGACTGACAGGAGCAATTGCATTGTCTTACTGCAGGAGATCAAACTGATGTAACTATGTGCTCAGCTTCCCAGCAAGGATATATTCTGCAGGAATGGTGCTGGACTTCAGAATATCCCAAGATAACAGATTGATAAGAGTCCTTCATGAAACTCATTGTGCATTTTCAATGTGCTCTTGCAACAACAGTGTGGAACGCATCCAAAAAGCGCCAACTGTTTCTGGGCAAATCTAAATTATTTTGGAATGATGCACATTTTCTGGATGCTTTTACTGAAGAGGAACAGCAATTAAGGGTTTAACACTGTTCAAATAACATGATTTCAGGACTGATGCCAATTTTGAGTAGTAAGATGTTTTAGTCCAACATGGTTTCCAACCTTGCAAACAGACACATGGAAGTGTCATCTGTTTAATATAAGAGACAGTCTTTAACCCCTATGTTTCCTGACTGAATATTCAGGTTAGCTTTTCCATACCAACTTGTTCTTACACAGAAGGAACTCTGATCTACCTAAATTAGCTTCTTGTACATACCAACCCTTTTCAATCTATAATCTTCTTAGACTCTCTCGCAAGTGTACAAAAGTGCATTTGTTACTGAACCTACTCAGTGTGGTATCTCCCTCCATTGCCTTTCTCAACTTCCTCCAAAGTATCAAAAAGTTCCTACTCCATTAAGTTCAAGTTCTTAAGAACCATCTATATGCATTTGTGTTGTTTCAAGCAACAGTACTTTGGCTAAGACAGACCAGTAGCTTAAAGAAAAGCATTACTGCAAAGCAACACAGGACCCAACATTTAATGTTAATAGTCTAAAGAGCAACTAAACTAAAATACTGGAGTTTTATATGTGTTTTTTTTCCTTAAATAAGGAGAAGGAACCTAACCTGGTCAAAGCTACAACAGTCTTCATAGCAAAGTGATTAAGTGTTCAAGGTTTAGCTTGCTTCCCTCCACTTTCCTCCCCATCTTGCCTACATACAATAGCAGTGTATTTACTATTATTTCACAAACCAATATTCTTGAGTTTAAACAGAACCATAATTATTAGACAGTAATGAAGAAAAATCTCATAGCAGCCATTGTTGTAGCTTGTCACTGTATACCAACCTTTGTGGACACTGCTTTTAGGCATCTCCCATGCTTCTTCAACCTCACATCTTGTGTCTCTGCATTTTGAAGATGGCTTGCCTATTCTTTTCTTCTTTAGTTTAGCCAAAGGTGGGTACCCTACATGGCAAGATACAACTGGTCTTACTTCTCCAAAGCATAATCTTAAAGCAGATTTAAGCTTGTCTTTTCCTGACTTGGCTGTAGTGCTCCTCTTTCTCCCATCCCCCTACATGCCTGTTTTAGGGGCAGACAAAACTGACACTGCTTATGTCAAGCAACAGTCCTCTACATCTACAATATTGAAGCACTAACCATAATTCTGGATGCATTGTATTTTGAGGACTAACTTGGATAGATATTAGTGTGGCGAAAAAAAACCCAGTGAAAGTTGGGTAATTCTGTTCTAGTTCACTTTTCAAGTGTTCAAGACTACATGATGGCTGTCCAAGTGACCAAACTTGCCATTGTCTCAAAAATGCTCAGTTCTTCAGACCTGTTAAGTTACACACCACAGGTACACAGTTCAAGAAGTCAAATTTAGCATATGATATTACTGCTAAAGATATGATATTACTTTGTTTAGCCAAACCCCTTTACTTGCAGGGCACTTAAATTTAAGATTAATTTGAAGAAACCAGTCTTAAGATAAACGACATTTTAACAAGGATGCAATTTTACTAGCAATTCTGAGGCATCCATTGGCGTGGACAGCATTAGGAAATCTGTTCCTTCTTCCTAGTATTGAATGTGCTAGCTTCTCCAAACTATAAGCTGGAAAAGGAAGAGGAAAAAGGAGGAGCAACAAACATTCTTAACATGTCACACCATCTATAACTTGGAAGAGACATGCTGAAAGTTAAGCAAAATTTTAGACCTATTTTATGATTTTTATGAACTGTAGTAAGGAGCCAAGAACAATACTGATAAAGGAAGATGTTTTCAACTTTTACAGAGCAGGCTAGCATAAACAACCCACAACAATCTGAAGTCTGATAACAGAAAGGACAAATTGTCCAACACAGGAGGCAAATCGCAAATCCCAATGTGCTCAAGCACAAAAGTAACGTAGAGAGAGAACCAAGGAATACACTCTGAAGAATAGTTTACTGGGCTGTTGATACAGGGAACCTGATAGATATTATCACCAAAGAGGGGCAAGTCAGTCCGTCCTGAAAATAACATCACACTCTTACCTTACTGATCCTGGGATACTTTGAAAGCACGTGAGCCAGGACAGTAGTAATACCTAGACTACAGCAAATTCTACACTTGTTCCAACAGCGCTTACCATGAAAAACACCCTTGAAGAGCATTTACAAACAGAGGTGCACTCCAAGCAAACCTTAATTGTAAAGACAAAACATTCTTCTTCAGAGGAAAAGATACAGAAACTAGCTAACCTTCGCTTTGTTAAAGTAACCAATTTGTTCACCTTTTCCTTAGCCACATCAAGATGATTTCCACTCAGACATCCTTTAGCAGTAGCAAGGCAACTGTGGTCCTTGCTAGCTTCTAAGAACTGGCCTACGTAGCTATCACACATGACTCCTCTGTTCTACTCATCAAGATCAGGAACTATCACTACACATGCACTTAAGCATTATCAAGATAAAGAATCAATACTACAGTTTATGGAAGTAGCAGGTCTGCACAAATAAAGGGTTTGCTTGCCCACAAAGCATTTGATGCTTTGATTTCCCCTGGTACCTTTAAAATAAGTAGCTAGAATGCATCCTTACTCATATGTTTCAGTTTGAGAAGGATATAAATATACCCCAAGATGCACTGACAGGTATTTCATCAAAATCAGAGTGATGAGCATTAGTTTTATCATCCTTAAACCTTGTTCAAATACCGTAAGATTTCTGTTTTGTATCAGATCCTTTCGAATGTTCCTTAAGCACAGAAACATACTGAGGAAATAAGTTGTACCTTGTTCTTTGCTCCTGGCTGGAGGCAAGAGACTACTGGCTATTTGGCTGGTAAATTTGGGTTTAGCACCACTTCTTATCCAATACTCTTCAGGTAGTATCCCCATGTTCTCCCTGAACAGCCTTCCTAATTAAGAAAAGAATGCAGTTAGTATTTAGTTTTGCTAATGTTATTATACTGTTCAAGCCACAAGTCAGAATGCAAAGCTAGCTACTGAGTCCAATTTTAAGGGGCTATTAGAAAAACCTCATGGTTTTCTAGAGACCACACTTGACATATTATAAACTGGTTTAAGTTACAGATTTTGTGCAAAGAAAATAAAGTTTAAGAACACCAAGACTGTCATTAAAAGTAGATCATCCTGTTTTGGATGCCTGTCACAATACAAGACTGGACTAAAGAGCAGCCACTTACTGAATTTCCCACATCAGTCAGGGCTCATAACTGGTTATAACTTATTTTCAGTTCAGATGAATCTAATTTCTTTAACTAAATAAAGTGTTTTTTTCCAGGTCAAACTTTATTAAGTTTCACACTGATTTGATTAAAATAAAGCAAAGCTTTTGTTGCTAACAGCAAGAAAGCAGCAGCTACAGTGAACGAACAATAGTTTGACTCCTCTCTTGCAGAGATGTTACACAGGGTATAGCCACCAGATTATAATGAACTTAATCCTGTTTCATCCACTTAACATGTGGATGTGATGAGAACTCCGAATGTTTGTATAAATTCAAATGCCAGGTTTCCAAGGTACTATTAAACAATGGTAAATATATAGTTCAAATGACCTTAAGCTTTTTAAATCAATAAATTGCCACTAATGTCAGAAAGTGAAGTAGATCAAATCTAACTCAAATGAGAGTTTGTGCAAGTTCCTCTGCTGGCTGTGAAGATGCAGAATCTTCCTGCAATTGGCAAAAGATAATAGCAAACCCTTTCTGCCTCAAGAAAATCCAACCTAATTCTGCAATACTTATGGCTCTGCTCCAATCTTCCCCACTGATTCCAACTACAGTTTGCAACTGCAGTTAGGTGGGCTGTGTGTTCTATTCAGCAGCACTTTGTCCTCAGCTATTTTCTTACCTCCCAAGAATTTCCGTAGTGCTCGCTGGTGTTCAAGTACTCCTCTTCTTGCTGCAGGCATCTTTCTTCCATAGTACCCATAGTCACTGCATGCACCATCTTGTTCTCTCTCCTTTGGCTTGTAAACTACACCAGTGTTGTCACCAAGCCCATTCCTAGTTTTTATCATCTCTTGAGCAGGCCAGCTGATTAACGGAGCTGGTATAGCATGTCTAGGTGGTTTCCAAAGCACCCTCTGGCCAACTTGGTAGAAGCCTCCTGTACTAGGCATCAAGATCTCATATGGAGTAGCTCCCTGATTAAGATATTCCACTTCATCCATGTCATAGTCATCATACTCATCCTCCTCTTCCTCTCCCTCTTCATCATCCTCTTCTCCCCTCACGGAGTATTCTTCAGAGTCCTCAACTTCTGACAAACTCTTCGCTGCTTTTGTCTTGAGAGAATTGAGTTTCATCCGACTAGAAGACCTAGGAAGGTTTCCCAGCTTTCTGCCTTTACTGGAAGCCTCTTTAGTCTTCATGGTTGAAGAGTTTTTGACATCTTGGTCATTCAAGCTATTCACCTGCTCTCTTCCTACCACTTCATCTTCATTAAGGGACCCAGCACTTTTAATTTTCTCTTTCTCCAAGCCCTCTGTACTCTTCTGGAAAGCATACATGCTTTTGTGAAGCACATAGTCAGGGACAAAATAAGACACTGGGGCATTGTCAGTTGATGAGCCTTCCTCTCTAGAGGACACATCATCAGAAGAAAGACTGAGTACACTTTGACGCTTCCTTTGTGGCAGACAAATGTCATAGGTGCAGTTGGTGTCCATAGCGTCCACACAAGCCAGCCAGCTGCTAGAGGGAACGTACTTCTCAATGGATTCATCACACCAAATACTCCTATCAGTTTGACTTTCACTGGTCACATTGTGGCTTCGGTTCAGCTTTTTCTGCTGGAAACTCAAGTCACTCATAACCTCCATGCTAGATGGAAGCAGTCCTGCTTGTTGAATAAAGCTGGGCTCTTCTTGAGAAGTTTTTGAGCCTGTAGGTTTTCTAGAGCTCAGTTTCTTAGGTACTACCACATCCTGTCTTACCACTGGCTGATCTATGCTAACAGACCTTGACAACTCTGTGACTTGCACTGTCATGGGTTCACCTGGGGGTGATTTTGCCCCTTGACTTGTATTCACTTGCTTTTCTGCATCCAGCTTCACTTCATTATTTTGGATCTCTTTTTCTTGCACAGTTTCAACACCCTCTTTAGAGGGGAGAACAGATTTTCTCTCATCTAAGGAAGCTCCTGTTACCATTTTCTCCCTTTCAGGAGTGCTATACATCATTCCTTCACATGAGCTAACAGAAAATAAGTCACGCTGTACTACATTGTCTCGGACTGCTTTACCACTTGCCACATCATACAAAGGGATAGTTTCTTTAAAGGACTTCCATAGTTGAATAGCTGGGGAGCCATTTCCATATTCTATCCTCACTTCTTCCTTCTCAAACGCATAGCTTCCAGTAGGAAGACCTCTATACTGCGCAGAGCTGGAAGGGCTCTTGTTATGAAACTCTCTGTCTACCACAATGGAAGATCCAGATGAATCTTGTTTCTCTGAAGTACTTTCAGTCTCCGTACCTATACCAGAAGAAACACAGGCCGCATTTCCTGCATCACAACCTTTCGTTTCCATACGGATATCCTGATGCCTCTTTTGCTTGTTTTCAGGCTGTCTAGGATCAGTCTGTGTTTCTTTTGTCTCCATCTTTTTCCCAGTGGTACTATAGTGTCTAAATCTTGTTGCATGATAAAACATAGGGGAAGGTTGGGGAGCATTAAAATAAGGCCTTCTGTTAACTCTTGCATGTACTGGTTGCTGTGGAACAAAAAATCCAGGGTACTCATGGAGCGCAACAGAATAAAAGGGAAAATAGGGATGTCCACTTCGGAAGCCTAGACATTGGGAATAAAAAAAGACAAACATACCTCCTTGAAATAAGTCATTCCAATTAATAGTTGCTCACATACACAGGGACATCTACAAGATCAGAGCATAGGTAAATAATACACTTCCCACCAACACTTGAAAGCAAGTCCGGTGCAGAAAAAAACAGACAGGGTTCCTTGTTATGGAACAGCTTATTTAGAGAGCTGCATCTGAAACAAAACTTGGAACATACACCAGTTAGCTTTCCATATTTTTTTGTTATTTTATGGACTATGTTATAGCATTGCCTTTGAAACATGCAGCTCCAGATAGGTGGTAACATGCATACATTTACAAGATGTATTTAACAATACTGTTTCTGTGTGGATTTTTAAGTTTATATTTATCCATACCTACAATATGCATATGTATCTCTGTCGTGGTTTAAGGCCTGCTACACAGCCCACTCACTGCCCCCCCACCTCCTCCCTCGGCTCCTGGAGGGATGGGGAAGAGAATCAAAAGAATACAAC
>WYDI02031502.1:0-32063 GCA_009867235.2 Psittacus erithacus
GTCTCTGCTTCCTCTCAGCTTCCCCTCCTCCCTGGCAGAGCATGAGGCTCAGAAAGTCCTTGGTCAGAGTAAACATTGCTGAGCAGCCACTAAAAACATCTGTGTTATCAGCGCTGTTCCCAGGCTGAAAGTCAAAAACACAGCACTGCACCAGCTACTAAGGAGGAGAAAAAAATGACTGCTACTGCTGAGCCCAGGACAAATGGTTTCTATTTTTTCTATGTTAAGTCTGTTTAATGATTTTTTTTTGTTATTTGATAGAACCAAACGCTGAAATAGCTTCATCTTCAAAGCCAGAAGAAAGTTTCTATGCTGACAATTACAATCCCTTCAAGGATGATGATGCCCCAGAGTACTTGAACCCATTTGATGAGCCAGATCCTGAGCCTGAAACGTTTGTAACTGTAAGAGATTCTCCTCCACAACCTGCAAAAAGGAAAAACGTCAGACCAGTTGATATGAGCAAATACCTCTATGCAGATACCTCTAAAGCTGAAGAGGAAGAGCTAGATGAGTAAGTATGATTCTTCATCTTTCAGCAGCTTTGGAAGCATTAGTGGGATCAGTGATGTAATCTTGAGGTCTATTGGGTTCAACCATGGTGATCCTTAATCACCTCTTTAGGACAGACTGATCCTTAGGCAGCTCAGCAGCAGGAAATACTATACCCCCAAGTCATGCTTTTCAGCAGAACATGATCAGTTAGGAAACTGTTCTGTGCCTCACTGATAGCAAATTACTTGATAGGGAGCAAGTCTGTGTACTTTTTGGAACTTCATGCCCTGACAATTGCAAATGAGCCAAAAATGAAGGAGTAGCAGAACCTTGTCCTTCATGTCCTTTTTGCCATTATTTTTCAACCATAAAATAATATTTTTTCTTAATGATAGTGGAGAGGTTTTTTTATATTGGTGCAATATGTAAAAAGGAAGTGTTTTGTAGCCCACATAGCACATTTTTGAGAGTCTCATAGAACTGAATCTATGGGAAAGATAACACTATTGGCACTTTCTTAGGATGTTTCATTTATCATAAACACACATAAAACTTTTGTAAACTCACTGACTGCCTTGTATTATAATATAGAAACCTAACAAGGAGTGAGAGCTTTTTGCAATAGCTGTGCAGCTTGGGAGGTTTGAAGGTGTTTATATACTTACTGCTTGTTTGTGGCCATTAGTCACCAACCACACCACTCATGAGGCAATTTTACAGACAACTGTAATTAACATTTAGTTTTACCTTACTTAATGAGATTTATCATGGCATGACATTTACATTGCTTTCATATTTCATATTAATACAGGTGTCATACCATCATCTTTAAGTTTCTCTGTTTGTAGCTGTTTTCTAGGAAATGGAAAGATTCCCATGCACTCTAATAGATATATATAAAGGACCCTGCAGGGTTTTTTAACTTTTAAAGATCTGTGGCCATGGATTTGTTGTTATTGTTTGTCCTGTGCAAGAGAAAAGAGACATTGGGGAATGATGTCTTTGCCAGTGACATTCAGGCACAGTGCCTGAACAAACAGCATCGGCTGCTGTGTCTTCAGAGCACAGTGTGATCAACACTGTTGATGGTCACACTAGGCATCCCTGATCATTCACTGATCACCAGAAACTACAGGGAAAAAAAAATATATGTACATTATACCCTCAAAGATATGGGCGCAGAGAACAGCGAAGATTGAGAAGAGCATAAAGAGCAGAAGCTACATGGATGGGCAAGTAAAGAATTCTCTGGGGTTTATTTGTATTCACATTTCCACCCTAATCAAATCTGTACAAAATGGGCTTCCAGCAATGTTGTTAACAGGCAGCCTTGTTTTTCCTTCCTAGTGGACTTGTAGATTTCTCTAGCCCCTTTGTTTACAACAGCCTCATTGTTATTTTAATGACCCCCCTCATTTGCTTTAATCCTTTGTTTTTCCCAAGGTTAAAAGTACACTCCCCATAGGTGGGTTCTACTTGAACATATATCTGATCTGTGTTTTCATTACGAAAGCAATGTCCCATGGAAAGATGGAAGGATAAAGAATCAAAAAAGCACTGTAAAATGCATTTTTGCATCCCTTCCATAAGGGGTTTTTTATGTCCCCGAAATAGATTTTCCTCCCAAGTTACAGGAGCTCCATGTCATTGAAAAAGAGGTGGAGACCATTTGTTAAATGTATTGGTTAGGAGTGTGGCAAGGAGAACCTTTGAATCTTTATACTGATACACTCTGGAGGAGTAAGTCTAATAATAAAGCTCCAGACTAGGAACACAGGATTTGTGTTGCTAACTCACAGCTACAAGCACTATTATGCCTTACCTCATGTCATTAGTTTTCAGATTTTCCAGTAGAAAGTTTCTGCTAAGCTGTGGTACAGTGAGCCCCAAAGGAAAGATTTTCATAGGCAGTGCCAGTTGGTAGTTCTTGTGTGCCCTAAATCATGAAGGTTTGTGTCCAGATGTGTATTGTTTCTTATCTAATGTGAATATTGATGCTTTTATTATCTATATAAGTGGCTAATCTTCTTCCAAATCCTATTAAAGTCTAGGCTTCAGTGTCAGTTTGTGGCAGAGTTCCACAAGGAAACAAGATCTTATATGAAATGTGCTTCCTTTTGTTGGTTGTAAATAAGTTACCTTCCAATCCCATACATTATCTCTTCTGCTGGCTTATCAAAGCAACAATTAGTATTGGATTTATCTGCCCTAAACAGTTGCTGTATATCTCTAACATGTTCACCATTACTTGTCACTTGTCTGAGTTAAATGGTGCTAACTTTTTCAATCTCTCTTCATACAGAAGTCTCTTCATCTCTCTAATCATTTTCATCGCACGTCTCTGGACCCTGTTATTCCTTCTGCTATGTGTCTATTTTATGATGTGTTGAGTCGTCCTGAGCAGTGTATTCAAGACAAGGCTAAACAACTGTGTCATATCACGGCATTAGAAAACTTTGCATATTATTTTCAACCCCTCTCCTGACATCTTCTCTTTTGAATTTTCTAGTTGGTTTGGGTAGTTTTTAGCCGGTATTGATGGTTGGTCTAGTACTTTTCCCCAGGAGTGGTTTTGAACCTGATAGATTGAATGCATGAGAAATAGAAGGCTCCTGAAAGACATTTACTGTCACTCAGAAAATATGATGTATTTTTATCCCTGCATCTTAAGCATTTCATTGGGTTTCACTTAATGCACCATTTGTCATTTTACTCTCATATTTTGTGTGAAATGCGATGAGGCGTCATGGGAACATAGGTACATCAGTTAGCATCAGCCCTTTGTCCCACTGTACTCTGGCAGGTCCCTGGTTCTGATTCTGGACTCGAAGCTTACACGAAGTGCCCCAAGAGCTGAACTCTGGCTCCAATTTTGTAACTATTCTCACTCTAATCTTGGAAAAGGTACTTACCCTTGCTGCGCCTCTGCGCAGGGTTTATCTTGGGTAACTGGCTTAATTGAAACATATTTCACTAATGGTTATGAAGGTAATGTAAGATTTCACAACACACATGAGCAAAGCATAGTCACAAACATAAGCATAACAAGGTGTTGCATGGTTCAGAGGGACTTAGATGATCCAGTACATATATTCTGCTGTAAAACCACGCTCTCAAAACATACTTCCTCTGGCTAAATTCTCAAACCTAGCTAGAGATAAAGGACACATTTTGTTTTTGTTAGTTTGGGCATTTGGATGTTAGTGTAAAATTCTGCTTTTGCCTGTTTGAATTTTATACATTCAAATGAAAATGGTGGGTGGCTATCTGTTAACAAAGGACAGCACACCCTGCTAAGTGGAGTTTAATTATTTGAAATTAACATAGCTCACAACTTAAAGTATAATGCTTTCAACCTTCTGATTGGTAACATCTTTTAACCCTTCTGCACTGACAGCTTTGGTTTTCCTCTTCAATAAAATGTTGATTTTTATTTCTTTTTTTCAGTTAACCAATAATGCTGATCAAAATAATTTTTTAATTGGTCAGAATAAAACTTGCTTTCAGATATTATTTGGCTCTGTGGCTTCTTATCACAGTAATTATTGTATGGCTTCGAATAATGCTGTCTAATTGCAAAGTTTATTGAGCTGTTGTCTGTTGAAGCTGCCTGTTGCACAAGAAGCCACAAGCTACCACACTGCCAATGACAGTCACTGACAGTGGCAGCCAGGTAGTTTGTCAGGTTTGGGTTTTTTTAGTCTTGTGGTGGACAGTCTAGAATGTCTTTAGGCAAATCACATTGTGTGGATCAATTAAATAACTTCACAGAGGTAAAACGTATGGGAGCTGACCTCTGAGAAAAGTGCTTTACTATTTTTCAGCCAGACTTTTTGTGTGCTTAGTTTCTTGTGTAGCCATGTGGAAGCTGTTGGACCAAACTCTGCTACTTATAGCAGACCCCCATGACTTCAAAATTTATAGCCTCTTCAGGCAAGAGCCACTTGTTGGTTTGTGGTTGTTTGGGTTGTTTTTTTTTCTTGTGTTAAACTTCATTCTTCAAAAATCTTTCTCAGTATTTGTGAGACCAGTTAAAAGCAATGCAGAGGGGAGGTAGAAAGTGGTGTATGAAAATGTGTTTAGTTTGGCTTTCAGGCAAGTTCTTCCCTAGGAAAGAAAGCTAGTCACTTGTCTGCTTATAGCAGCACTTCCTTCTGGTTCATGCAGTAGGGTGCAAGTCTTCAACATTATGCATGCAGCTGAGACAATTCTGGAGCATAACAATTCAAAAGGGGGTTCTTCCAAACTTTTTTACTGATTGATAAGGTGGGTTTCTTTCTCGTACCAAATTCATTTTAACACCTTACAAATGCACCTTTCTAATTGCAAGTACACAGAGATAAATAACTTTCCCGTCAAGCATGCTGTGTCTGTTGGCTGTTCAGAGGGTAACTTTTTGAACTAAAGAGAACCTTGCTGTGTCTGTTGGCTATTCAGAGGATAACTTGTTGAACTAAAGAGAACCTTGCTCTCCTGCAGAATGCATTGTTCTTCAGCCTTTATCTCTTTCATCTTCATTTTCACCTCCCTTTGAACTTTCTGGTGTCTAAAGACAGCTGAGCTGGGCTGCCAGCTAAATTAGAGCTACTGAAAGCTAGGCGCATTCTCCACTCCAGCCTGAATACCCTCCTTTTTCTGCTGCCTCCAATGGAAAACACCCATCCATTTCTATTTAAGTCATTAGTTTGATGTTGTCTTTAGTTTTGATTGCACTGGTGGCTTTGTGCTTGATGTGCATCAAAGTGGGAACACCTGAAAGTTGCCGTCAGTCAGCAGATGAGTTATTTTAGTGTTAGCCTTTCCTTTCCCTTCAATATCTGAATTTAGATCTCTTTCTCTATAGCAAGCAGCAACAGATTCTCAGAAAGGTCTGGAGGTTTTATGCCTGGTCTTCACTTATATGCTTCAGTAAACTTTGCCTTTCAGAATACTTATTTTCTGCAGTGTGGATTATTAATGGCTTGCTTTTTCTCAGTGAAAAGAGGATGATGGTGAACTGTGTGAAAATAAATTCGAAAATTGAGACCAAAAGATCTATTTTCATGGTGAAAGTACACAAAACTGGGAGAAATTTGATGTTATGTGAAAGGTAACTAGATGGATAGCCTCTGAAAGAAGGGAGACTTAGATTAGATAGAAGTAAGAAGTTCTCAGTGAGGGTGGTGAGACACTAGCACAGGGTGCCCAGAGAAGCTGTGGCTGCCCCATCCCTGGGAGTATTCAAAGCCAGGTTGGATGAGGCTTAGAGCAACCTGGTCTAGTCGAAGGTGTCCCTGCCTGTGGCAGGGGGTTGGAACTGGATGAGCTTTAAGGACCTTTCCAACCCAAATCATTCTGTGATTCTATGAATAGTTGGGTTTTCAATTTTGTGAAAAGTTTTTGTGCCAAATTTTGCTAGTTCTTTAAAAACAGCTCATGATTCTTATCTTGAGGGGACATTTGTAAATGGATCTAGCTAGGTAGGCTCTTGTCTAATGCTGTATAAATTATTGTTTCCGTCTAGAATTATATTCAAGGGACTGACGTTCTTTGTTGTGATTAGTTATGCTTTATATAACTGTATGCAGATAGATCTTTGGGAATTGCAGTGACTCAGTTACATAAACATAGTTTGAGATATATGATAAACATTATTTGCAGGGGAAGTATTGACTAGAAAGGAATTAATGTATCAGTTTCATAATTCACCAAGTTTTGGATTGCAAAATATGAAAAGCAAAGATTACGAATAAAATAATTCTGTGGAAAGGAAGCTCCCATAAGTATCCTTAGCAGGATGCAAAATTGCCAGCTCTTGTATGTGCAGAGCAGAAGCCATTATTATTTGATGTATTTTTCATTGATATTTGATGTATCAAACTGATAGATAAAATTTGGAAATGCTGTGGGAGTATTTACTTAGGGTGGAACAAATGCAGAGTTGGAACGTGAACACCAGAGTTAAGAAGAATAATTCTTTGGACTGCGTCTGCTTAATGGAAGATCTTTACTGTGTTTCTTAAACAGGGCTTAGTTATAAAAACCACTTTTAAAATAGATAAATGGTAGCTACTGGTATCTGTAGAGGGATGCACACAAGTCAGCTGTGGTTTTCTCACACTATGCTGTTACCCAAAGAGTGTTCTTGGTGTGCTGCCTGTATGCTGCAGGATTTAAAATACACTCAATGTGGATTATGTACCTGTGGAAGCCACAATTTTCAGACTTGGACAGCCAAGAATGAGGCCTTTAAAGCCATGCTGAAGCGTCCATGTAAAAATGGCCTGACTCTTAACTCTGTTCTAACGAAGTGTTCTTAAATCTATTCATTACAATACTAAACAGACAGCAATTTCACTCAGATTTGTTGATATTGATCTTATCTGTAAATGAGATCACTGATGGGTAAGTAAGTATAAAGGAAGAGCTAGCTTTGCGCAATTGATAAACCTTCTGTAATTTACAGGACTTCATAAAATTTGTGGAACTTCTGACCTAATGCAGTTTTAGCTGTTGTAATACACTTTTCAGTCATACAAAAAAGTAGTGTCAAAAATCATGTAAAGGCAAAACATAGTCTTTTGTGGGATAATAAAAGCATTTTAGTCGTTGTCTTCTCTAAACAGGTCTTACTTTTTGTTTTAATTCCAAGAAGATAGCAAAGAAATGTGTTTCCCTTCTTTCAATTAGATCAAATCCATTTTATGAACCAAAATCGAGCCCTGCTTTCATTAAAGTTGCTCCGCTGCAAGAACCAGAAAGGAAGATGAAAAGAAAGGCTCCTGAACCACCAAGCCTCTTGCCAAAGACAGAGACAGGCATGAGTGAGAACATGTCAGCTATTCCTGCATCGAGAGACCTTTCTTCCTCCCCTAAGGTAGGTTTTCCATACCAAAATTTCATCTTTGTTATTATTAGTACCTTTATGTGTTTTATAGACGTTCTGTTTATTTCTACATCTTAAAAGCTTTGCTTATACTTAGGAAGGTGTTGGCTCATCTCTATTCACTTGCTGGTTCATAGGGAGAGAGAAGCAGTAGGAGCTTGTGTTTTTTCTTTAAGGATTTAATGACAACAGTAACAGCAACTGCAGTTTCAAATAAAAGAGTCTTCTAGTAACAAATGTTACAGGACGGCTGGATATGCCATTGAGAAGGAAGAAAATCATGTTGAGCAATACTTTGTCTTGATCTATTGTAATGCCTCTAAGTCTTGCCCCTGTTGAAAAGCCTGTCCCCACATTTCTGTCATAAATCTGGGTTTTAAGAGCTTAGCACTGGATACTGTTTATTTGTACTGGGATTTATGTATATCCAATTCCATGGGTATGTCAAAGTATTATTTAAAAAAAGGCAGTCCACTTTAAGTCAGAGTAACTTCATTATCAATGTCTAGACTAAACATACTTACGTATGCACATACTTCTGTGTTTGTCAAGGGAAAATGAGTTACCTATGCCTCACATCACCCACTTCAATAGAAGTTATCTTAGGATAGCAACAGCTAGCTTGTCTCTGTGAATTTCAGCTCCAGTGTTTCAGCAGTTAGCACCATTTGTGCTTTTTTACACGCAGTAAGTATTTAAGAGTATGTTAATGGGCACTTTAAAAAAATGTATTTGATATATGCTGACTGCTTGTTTTGAAGGGTACAAGGATGATGACTGAAGGCTTCCCTTTAAGTTTTATGCATTCATGCACTTTATCAGCTGTTTTGCTTTGTTTTGGTGCTGCTGTACTTTAAGAACTGCATGAAACTACTTGCCATACCTATCATTAAATGGCTTAATCACTCAGCCAAATTGCTGTCATGTCCTTGTCCACTCAGGCTCTGATCTAGACATTAAAACTAGTGTTTTACTACTCGGGGTAAAGAGTATGAGACCAGAAATGGAATCTGCATCTGCACACAACAAAACCAAACAACACAGTACGGTCACAAGTACAATTCACAAGTTAGTATGCAAAACCACAACCAGGGAAATATGAAGTCAAAGCACAGCATTTTTATAATGCTCTGAGTTGGGGTTCAATCCTGTTTGCAGGAGTTTCTATATGAAAAATATTGCATATTATTTGATTTCTGGTGAAGTCTGCCCCTTGGGTCAAAGCAAAGTGGCCAAAGTAAAGCATTCTGGTACTACCAGGCAGAGAAAAGACATCTGTAGAGGGGATTTTATCAAGTTGCTTGATGGAGGTTGTGCCCTCATTGCTTATTGTTTGCAAGAGGCTTATTTACAGGTCTGCATCCAAGGAAATACTTCTCTCTGCTTTATTTCATGTCTTCGTTGAGCTGAAATAATGTATTACTATTGGGTTTGGTTGTTGTAGTTTAAGTAGACTAAGTTTTAGATTGTCTGAAAGCTGGAATTGATGAAGAAAACATGCAGGATTGAACTCTCTGAGACTACTGTGCAGTTATGAACACAATTCCTGCTTATTCCTGCCCTTACGCAGGGTGTTAGCTCCTGAATATTTTGGTGCCTGCCTGCTTGCAGCCCACCTCTCTGCCACTGATGCTTAGGAACAGCTGAGATCAGCTAAGGTACTGAAAATTTAACATTCATTAGGGCTGTGAGGGAAGATGGAGCTCTGTGCTGACCTTACCTCATACAGGAAGGCTTTACTTTTTTTTACAGGATTTTGGCGCATCCGAGACCATTAGGGAAGGCTCCAAAGCAGATGCAGTGTCCTGGTTTATTATATTACAACTGGAGTGGAAAGATTTTCTGGCTGGGTGTGTTAGAATGTTGTACGGTCGCTTGCAATTCAGAAAGCATTCTGTAAGCACAGTCTTTTTTTCTGTACTTGAATTGCTTTGCTCTGAGGTGATCTAATGACAATAGATCCAAAGCACTCGGAATACTTCTTGAAATGCAGAAAAGTACTGGCATTTGAAAGAAAAGAAAATGAAACAATTTCCTCACACCACAGTACAAAATAGTGCCTAGGTAGGACTTGGGCTGTTGGCAAAAATAACTTGTTTGTTACTCAATAATAGGGACAATGTTTAGGAACTCTGAAAAAACTCCCATCAAAAGTTGGAGGTGTTGTATAAACATGAGCTTAGCAAATGTCCTTATGTAGGGGGAATAGTCCCACAGAGGAAAACTTAGATGAAAGGAGGTTAAATAATGTGTCTTATTCAGTGTTTTGTCCAAGTTTGGTGTGCACAGAAAACCTCTGCTACACCTTTGACCAGAACCTAAATGTCCCAGCGTGTTCAGTTTCCTGTCTTGGTTGTCATCATAGGAAATGGTTGTGGGTCAGAAATGCTAATCTTTAAACTAGGCAACAGAGCATGAATATTAGAACTTTAGAATTTAAGGGGAAAGATTCCAAAAATGCTTCTTCAAATCTTTGGCAGAGTATTTGGAGCTCACTTTTCCTGCACACACTAATGGTGTGTTCATCACATTTGCTGAACACAAAAAAGACAAATGTTTTTATTAACATTTATATATCAGCATGTTTATTGCTCCTGGAAGAGTATTTGACGCATGACAGATTCCTACTCAAGGTACAGGTTCCAAATACAAATTACCCTATTTAAAAAAAACCCCAAAACATTTAGATGATGGAAACAGCAGGGGCATCTAGGGTTTAGGAGCACTTCATAGAAGTGCAGTTCTGTTTGCTGTTGAAACACCATAGCCTGAATCCAACATTTTACCATTACCCAAGTAGTGGTGGAAAGTGTTTCTTGCCTGCAGGATATCTGACCTCCCACGTATTATTTTGTGTGTGTGTGTATGTTTTCTTTATTTATAACAGCAGTGTTTGTGATAATAAAAGGGAAACAGTGAATTTTTTGCACTTGGCAATCTTGGGCATGTCTTATTTAAGAGCAGACTTAAGTTAATGCATCTAGGTGAATTGCGAAAGGCCTTATTTTAAAGGAGTTGTCTTCTAACAGCTTAATATTGTTTCTTGATTTTTCTGGAATCATATCCACAACTAATTACCTCTAATACTCCTGACACCACAAAAATCAAACTCCTTCTAGTTAGCTCCTTTGTTCAGAGATGTATGTTGTACAAGATAATTCTGTGTAAAAGCTTCATGTAAAACTAGGCAGAAAATTACAGAAGCATCTTCTGACATGGTGGTACCTATCATCATGCTTGGTGTCCTCAGGATAAAGAGGGTACAGACATGAATTGTTATTAACTTCCAAGAACTCAGTGATCAGTGAATATAGAATCATAGAATGGTTTGGGTTGGAAGGAATTGTAAGGATCATATGTTTCCACTCCCCTGCCGTGCGCAGGGACGCCTTCCACTAGAGGAGGTTGCTCAAAGCCTCATCCAACCTGGCCTTGAACACTACCAGGGATGGGGCAGCCACAGCTTCTTTGGGCACCCTGTGCCAGTGCCTCACCACCCTCACAGGGAACAACTTCTTCCTTAGACCTAGCCTAGATCTCCCCTGTTTAAGATTGAACCCATTTCCCCTTGTCCTATCGCTACAGTCCCTGATGAAGAGTCCCTCTCCAGCGTCTTTGTAGGCCCCCTTTGGATACTGGAAGACTGCTGTGAGGTCTCCACATAGCTTCTCTTCTCCAACCTGAACAGCCCCAACTTTTTTAGCCTGTCTTCATAAGTGAGGTGCTCCAGCCAGAATGTGAGATTCATAAATAAACATTAACTTTACTAGACATGAAAATGGTAGAACTAGAGTTTGAAGCAAAGACTAGATCTCATTGTACAAATGGCATAAAAATTTACTGCCCGGACAATTATACATGATCATTGGTCAGAAAGACAAGTGATGATACCAAATACAGACAGTATTTCACTTTTGGTTTTGCCTTGAAATGATTGTTCTTAACCCCACTACTGCAAGTCTTGCCTTTATCCTCTTTCCTCCCCAAAGGTGTTGCTTCATTTGGTGTCCATTTAACATCCCTTAACAAATTTCAGATGTGAGAAAAGAGTTCAAACGAGGCTGTTTCTGCCTGCCCCAAATTTGAGGGATTTAGCCTACATGAGGTTGGATGAGTTCATGAGCGCTAGTGATTTAGGGTCTTTCCCCTTTCATATTAATCCTGCACAGGGGACACATCCACTTCTTTAACTGCTGTAAGGTCATCCCAGATGGTGCCACCTCTTCGACCATTTCCAACATAACCTCTCTGTGGATTGTTCACAAAACATAGAGGGGTCAATGTGGGAGAGGATCTCTGGAGGTCACCTGGTTCAAAACCCGTGCTCAAGCAGGGCCACTTAGAGCCAGTTGCCCGGGACCTTGTCCAGACAACTTCTGAGTATCTGCAGTATTCATCTGATCTTTTTCTAATGTTTGCCTTCTACTGCTTCCCTGAGCAGTTAACTGTAGTAGCAAATGCTTTCCAAGCCTCTTTACTGTCTTCCCTTTGAGCTGGCCTGTTCGATCACTTGGAGATTCCCATGTCACCTGTATTGGTGAGGAAGGGGCAATTGAAGATGACTGCATCCCTCTGTAGCTCCAAAAACCAAGACACAAGCACAAGTATGTATTATGGAGAAAATTTAGTGTTTCAGTATTCCACACAAGGCACAAGCATTTTTATTGTCTGCTTATGTAAGTAAGAGTTCCCAGGGCTGGCCCTTAGTAAAACAGGTCCCCTTTGGAAATTGAGTCACCTAACCCAACTGCCTCAGATGCCTTATTCCTAGAGGTATGTGGTTCTCTACCTTGGCTGTAAAAGAGCTTAAGTAAGTTAGACTTGGCTAATTAGTTGTTAGGCATTTCAAGTTGGTCAGAATAGTTGTCCCTGAATATTTACAGGCTTTTGTGTATATGGCCTAAAGATTAGACATGTGATTGGATAGGAATAAATGGGAAGATGTTGCAAAAGCTCTTTCTCCCTTCAACATGCAGGCATGATTGCACATGAATAGGAGACAACAATATAGAGCAGGAGTGTTGATGAGCAAAGTTCAGCAAAGTGGAGATTCCCTGCTTTGCTCTACCTATTTAATTACAGATTTTCTGAAAGCTGGTATAAGAAGCGGTGTGTAACACGCGATAGCCTATCCATGAGTAGTCACAGAAGAGACCAGCAGAAGGGATAAATTCTTACTATCCATTAGGACCCAAATAACTGTATGGAAGTGGTTGAGACTTGTACTTTTGTGTAGGTTTTTGCTCACTCATGGGTTCCTTGGCCTACCAAAGGGATAAACTCTTTCTTAGTTTGTCATTGCTTATTTTGCCTGTGTGGTTTTCCTGTAGCAGTTGTCAGTGTTAATAATGTACTGGGGTTTGTTTCTTTGCAGCCTTGCTTGGTTCCTTCCTTCTCCTTGCAAGTGGCTGTATGAATGCAAATTGGTGGAGGGTGGTGTCATGTCATTCCCATGGTTGGTGCCAACAGGAGTCAGTTTTAGACATCAAGAATATAGATGAAACCGAGGCCTTCCTTGATCTGTCTGGTGCTTTCTGCCCTTCTGAGTGAAGTATTTTGTGCCTGTTTTCTAGCAACAAGCCAGTTGAACTGCTTTCAAAAAGAATTAGGTGCTGTTCTACAGTCCTATTACCTCTAAAAGAGATGCTTCCTTCAGAATTTGAGGTTTTAAACCAGGTAAGTCAATAATTTACCCACACGTTCCTTTAGTGGGAGTTACAGGAGTTACTCCTGCAGGTTTGAAGGCGGAGCTGAACTCCTCCCAGCCTCAGACCCTCACTTTTCGCCTTTTCTCATTTCCAAGTATGCGCAGCAAGAAGCCAGTGTTATATAGACGAAGACACATCATCACATGCAAGTCCTTCTGCAGAGCTCATGACTCATGCAGCACCATATATATTGCTACACAGGGAACTGGTCCAGGTTGTGTCCTGAGACAAGGGCCAGCAGAAAGGCACTGCTTTCTGTGACAGTTAAGCAACCAAATGCTGTCCAGGAGCGGTGAATATTATCATTTCCTATGTTATGAATTTGTTACATGGTGCTAAGCTAATTTCTTGAACCACATTTTGGACTGTGGTGGGTTTTTTATGTTCACAGCTTGATACAACCATCACAAATTACCAGAGCTATTGTCTTGATCCAAGTGCCACGCAGCTGGAAGAATGCTGTTTCACGGCGCATGAAGTGTCAGAAAGCAAGCAATTCTCTGCCAGGTCTTAGGTGTCTCAGACTGAGGACTCAAAAGCAACACCTAACGATTTGAAGTTGGATTCTTTGTGGACCTCACTTTTTGTTCAGTTAAATGGACTGCTACCTTACAAGGAAGTCTGGAAGATTAAATGTTTTATCTTCTAGATTAGAATACCAAGAAGATCCACACTGTAGGAAAACCCTTTTTGATAAATAATACTGTGTTCATGTCAGGATCCAGGTAATATGCAATATATGAGGCATGAGAACAAACAACTAGTAGTTCAGAAGGAGTGCTGGGTAGTCCCATTCTGTGAGGTTGTTTCTTGAGTGCTCTCCATTAGGAAGAACTGGAGGGGAAGAAGTATACTTTTAAGATTGTATCATAATACAAATATAAAAAGGATACTAATTAACAGTAAATATGTAACCATAATTTTGTAATAGCCCAAATTTTTAACACTCAATTTGGCAACTTTTAGTGCTGCTACTTAAATGTTTGACTGTTTCTTCTTTAGATCCTTATTAATAGTGGGGAAGCAGACAACAAGTCTCCAGGACTGTCCTAGGAAAATCTTTTCCATTGCAAATTAATAGGCATAGTTTGCAAGATGATAAATGCTTGGCTCCTTCTGCCATTTTCATAATCGATCTGTAAAGTGTTTCTATGTTACTGGTGCAATGTAGCTGCTACTGAAGTGGATGAAAACATCATCAGTGCCTGGAGCAATTCTGTGTTGCAGCAGTTAGCACTTCTGCAGAATGTCTGTGCAAATAAGGTTTGGTTATTTAACCAGTGTTATGACATTCAAAACCTCACTTTACATATTTTTATCTTTAGCTTACATTTATAAATTACAATACTCAGATTTGTTGTCATAAAACATTACTTCACCTCTTGAGGAAAAATATGGCCTTTAGATATATAATGGCAGTATTTTTATGCGCTTTATTTCATGTTGGAAGTTTAAAACTGTGCACCATTCTGTAAGAAGAAAAGCCAACAGGTATAGAGTGTGTTGTGTGACAAAGCAAAGGGAAATACTGTTATGTGCCATTAAAATGTCGGCACCATCGCCTGTAGGCAGAGTAACCAAAATACTTCGTTAACATTTTATTCAAAAAAATGACACTAATACTAGAATTTCTTTAATGTTTCACATTTAAATATATGGGGTGATCTATGTAAACCTTTCAGATTGTTTGAATTAAGTGCCCAACAGTGTGTCTTGCAAGGGCAAGGTTGGTTAAATAAGACACATATCTTGATCCAGGAACTGTTTCAAGGCTGCTGAGGTCAGAGGAGAGATTGCCTTTGGATGGTGGGAATACCCATGCTGCCTTTTCTGGGCTGTAGCTTCCTACGCTAGGAGACGAATTGAATCCTTGAAGTCCCAGAAGAGAGAGAGATGGGGGAGAGTAATAGCGGAGATCTCTAGAGGGAGAGGAAGGAGTGTAAGCTGGGCTATACATTGCCTCTGGTACAAGTATCTTGTTGCACCCACTTCTATGGGATGTGGAGAGAACTGGTCTCCTCATGGAGGTGCCAGAGTTATTTAGCTGAAATACGTCCTTTGAATCCTTAAGGTGCAGAAATGAAAGGAAGAAGTTAGGATCTGCCAGGAACATTGAAGTTTCTGGAGCACTGCGGTTCCTAAATGTCAATGCTTTCATGGCACTGTTTAGTTTCTGTCACAGAGGACAAGCTGGATTAGGTACAAACAGCCCTGGTCAGGCGAGGCAGCAGTGGCCTGCCGGAACATTTGAGAAACAACCGCATTAAGTTAGCTCAGAGTGAGATCTGGGCTAGCTTTGGGGATACGTAATCTGCAAATCCTTGTCCCTGGTGAGGGTCTTTTATTTTCTTTCCTTTAAGTTATTTACCTTCACTCCTACAGTGGAAGGGCGCTGCGAGGATGCAGGCAGACAGTGTGGGGCTGTGGGCTTCTGGCACAGGTACTAGAGGATAACCACCTTCCTGCCATTCGGGTTAACCTTTTCAAAGGACATGGAAGGCTTTGATTCGCATGCTTGGCTTCACAGACTATTACTCCTGTTTAGCTCAAGCTTTGCTCTTTAAAAGGTAGAAGAAAGAAGGAACACTTCTCCTCTCATGAGACCTTTTTTTAAACTACCATCAAAACAAAAATCCTCAAAACCTTCACAACAAAAACCTGATAAAACCTGTCCTTTTTCTCTAGAGTTTTTACACCTTATTATCAAAGCTCCTTAACAAGAGCCATACAAGCAGAGTACTGGACAGCTTTCAAATTGAAATCTTTATTCTTTCCAGTATTCACTTGCATCTAATGAGGAGCTAAACACAATTTGAATAAGCTGACGTTATTGTAGGGTTTAACTTTCAGCTATTGCATGGAGCTTTATTGTGGGGCTGGTTTAGATAGTTAAAGTCTTGGGTGCACTCTCTGCTGTCTGCAGCCCTCATCGAAGCTCTCCGTGAAGGAAGGAGGCTAACAATAGCCTGTTTCTCTGCTTGCCTGAAGGGTGGGTTTGGTTCATTGTGGTTGGCAAGCACCTCAATTTGGAAATAAGCGTGCATGAATAAATATTCCTTTGCTTCTGTCATGATGAGTTATGGAGATATTACAAAAATAATTATCTTCCCTTCATAAATCAGTCTGATAGTTAACTTCGGTTTGCTTACTAATTCGCTGTTCCTGCTAATCTTTCTTTGGTTTGGGTCAGATTCTTAAGCATAGGAATAAATCATAGGTCTGAGCCAGAATGATTTTATGCTGCTTTGTTGTTGCTGGGGAAGAAAAATTAGCCTAAAACCAAAATAGTTGGCTTCTGTGAGCACATCTACAGTACAGTGATGGCCCTATAATGAGGTGTTCGTATTAGCTGTTCTACCCTGCTTTGTGAAAGTATTTTTAGGCAGAATTTTGCCTTGTGTATTTAAAACAGTAATCACCATTAGTTTAGATGGGCTGGTTAATTAACTAGGTTTGTGAAGCTACATTTACTGAAAAGTAAAAACCATGAGAAACAAGGAAGCTGTATATGCCAGAAGGCATGCGGAATAGTCAAATAGCCTTAAGGCGTGTGGAATAGTCAAATATTATATATGTCTGATGTACGCATACTCAGTCGCAAATACGGGTTAAGTGCAAATCCTGTTAAGGAGAGAGAATCAAGCCAGTTGGAAGGAAATTGTTGTATTCCTGAGTTGCTGGAAGAAATACGTTGTCAGTTCATATTGCAACACAGCTATGAGGACTAGGAGCTGCATAATAAACCAAGTACTTCCAAGATAGTGCTGGCACACTAGCTGCATGTTCTACAACAGCATTTTTTAGCCATGTTCAACAGTGTGCTTGCTATTGCTCCTCCATTTGTTGAATTCAGGATGACCTTTGCATGAATAAAGTCAAATAGGATTAAGGCAGGAATTTTCAACAATGGGAAAGAGCAACAGATGTAGCCGACTTTGAACGTGGGAGGATTGTTGATGCACAGTTGCCTAAAGGGAGTGTCTGTGGTGACAAAAAATGGGGGGAAAGCCACAATAATTTCCCAAAAAATTAATGGAATAAAAGAAAAGAAAATAAATAGAAAACAATCCAGAGAAGCTGCGTGGTCCCGGTTTTCACTGAAGTTGAGCTGCATCTGTGCTTTTTCACTCACTGCCTCTTTTTAGATGTTTTTTTCCCCATTCTTTCAGAAGAACTGTCTGTTCCCTGTGACTGTCACTGTATGAGCCATCTGAGGGGTTTGTGTGATGTAAACTATTATAGATTCACATTTTTTGTGAGTTGTTCTGAAGTCCTTAAATGAAACATAGGGGGAAGGTGATGCTGTTTCTCTGGAGAACTAGCTATGTGAATACAAAATCCAGATCCTGCTAATATTTATCCTATGCAGAGGCATATAGGTGGATCTCAAATGTATGCAGTGCAAGCACTCTATATACAAGCTGTGACAGAAAAGAGAATAAAAAGGTTGAAAACATGTTTAAAGCAAGAGCTTTGACGTATCTTTAGTAGTTTTATACTTTATGTACCTGAATTTGTTTTTGTCTTAATAAAGAGGACGTGCATTTTTCTTGGGAGATTTAGAGAAATATTTTTGTACTTCATAGAAAAGTATTTGGTTACCTCTTTAAAATACAACCAGTTGTTTGAAACTCAATTATTTTCCTTATTGAAAAGAGCTATTTTGCAGTTTAGTAGATAGATGGGTAAATCCCTAAATGATACTTCGTAGTTTTTAATAATGAATAATGCACAGATTTTAAATATAGTTCATATGTGTAGTTCAGATAAATCAGCTTTGAAAAGCATGCATGGGAAAAGATTATAAAGTGTGAATGAAATCATGTGCTCTAGCGCAGTGAAAGGGCTTTAAAGGAGCTAGCTAGAAACTAAAGTAATTGAGGAAATCCTGTAAACGTTATAAAAAATATTGTGAGGTTAATATATTAGAAGTTCAACTGTAATACTTAGAGCTTGATTAAACACACACTGATTAAATGCCTGCATTACACTTTAAAGAGAGCTATACTGTTGAGAGGGTAGTCTCTATCTGTAGAAAAATCATTTGGATTCAGAGGATGTAGCATGGTAAAACATCTTCTAATACAGCTTATCCTACCTCTTCCTATACTCCTTTAGAGCAAAACTTCATGAGGCAAGCTGTGGGTTACCCACTGGCTAATGACACTGTACACTCCATTGTTGTAACACATCTTCCATCCCCAGAAAAGGAGTCTTTCAACAGATATGAACAAAAAAAGAAAGCTGGCATCTAGAATTGAATATTTTGAAGAACACAGCTCTGGGTGCTTGGAGACTTCATTGGCACTTTGTTACCTTCGTGAAGATGCTGTGATGTTTAATTTTTGTGATGAGTAACAACTTTATATACATGCCTGGCATCATTAGCACCAAGAGCATGTAACTGCCATTTGAGTGGATTCAGCCTACTGTGGCTGTAAGAAAGTAGCCTTTATTTCTCTGCGCGGTCACCGTAGGGACAGACGAAGCTCACCAATATGTAAATAACTACTGGCATTGATTATGCACGCACAGTTGTGTGAAGGGCTGTCATATTCACAACAGCAAAAGCTTAGAAATATATTTTGATGGTGACTATTAGACATCTGGCTTTTTGAAAGCATTTATGAGAATTAATGCAGAGTCCCCGGAAGGCCACAAGAAACTGAAGTCCTTTAGTTACTCCTTAAGTTCCTGGGCAGTGAAATCTTTTCATCCAACATCCCATGAGTATGAACTGGGGCAGGTTAAAGCAGTTTCTAGTTCCTTACTTGTCTTTTGAATCCTTAAAGGGCGATCCACAAGTAAGAGTACAGTCACTTTTTCTTCAGTGTTCCAGCCCAAATCTCCATTCTCCCTTGATTTATCAACACTCCAGAGACAAGGAGCTGTTAAAGACTTGCAAGGGTTATGTTTCCTGGGTTCCTTCAGTGCAAATAGATCCTTAAAATCCAATGCAGCCAATCAAGCTTTAAAAGTATCCTAAAATGTTACACCATTTGAAATATTTATAAATAAAATAGTGTTATATTTTTGTATTCTTCATTTTTGTTCTGATTAGCTGCCTTGTATTTTATCCTTCTGGAGTGCAATTAAAGTAATTTTTTACTTACAAAACAGATAGAATATGTCTCTGTTATTTTAAGTGACCTTAGTTGTTTTTTGTATGTATTTAGAGACACACACAATGTGTACGTGTGTATTTTATTTGTGTGTGTATATAGCTATATGCAAATTTATATCTTACTATGTTTGTTACATAGAGAGGTATGTGTGTTACATGTATACCTTTATAACAAATATTCTTCTATTACATACTCACAAACTTTCCAGAAAAGTGAATTAAAATAGTAATTTGATACATATGATGTAGCACAGCATGATTAAAGTGTTTAGTCCTAGAATCTATTTAATTGGCTCAACCATATTCAATAACAGTGTAACCTGTTAAAGTTGCCAAAGGGCTCTCAAGAACTCCGTGAAAATCTTTGGTTTTATCACTTGAAAGTAATGCTGAAGAATTGATGCATTTCTGAAGTGCCTGTGTGGCACTATGTACTATTGGTAAGTAGTCTGTCATGATTTTCATTGACAGCAATGACTCAGTAACATAACGTGACTTTATCCTGTATTTTGAGACATGGGTGTGTAGACCAAAACCCAGTCAATAGGCTTAAGTATAGAACTGTAGCAAGCCAAATATTGTTTCAATGCTGAAATTCTTATAACTGTAACCACAACCCTTCTATTGTACTTAAAATGGTAATGGAATATTACCATTCTTATTTTAAAAAAGGGAGGGGATGCTTTTGAGGGGTTTCCAGAGAAAAAGCTTTTTCTGCAAATGCATTTAATTGTTCTTACATTTATTTCTAGCAACAATATCAGGCTTTTATGAAAAACACATTTGGGTTTTTGCCTACTAATATTATAATTTATTTCAACACAATATTTGTCTTTTATATTTACAGTTTTACAGTTTATCTCTCTATATTTGCATATTTATTATTTACTCCTATTGTCAAATCTGAAACCAGAATGTGACGTACGTATGAGCAATAGGGAATAACCAGAAGAGAATTCCAGTGACAGCTTCCAAGTTTCTGAAGTGTTCCTCCATTTCTCGTCTCCTTGGGCATGCAATTGATTGATTTAAAAACACAATCTGTCTTGTTTTGCAAGTATTTAAAGAGTCTGAGAACTCATACAACATGCAAGGCATTAAGTAGTTTGCTTCAGAGCACTTTCATTTTTTTTGGAAGAATGTTTCCTTCCTTCCTTGGAAGAAACATTTGTTGAGTAAAAATGGGGTAAAAGGCAGGCCAGATCTTACTATGGTCTCATTTCTGGTTTTTGTTTTTCAAGTTAGAGGATTCTTTTAAAAATTGGTTGGTGAGTTTGGCCATGAGTTGTGGGTTTAGATTCTGTAAGGATGTCCCTTTTGACCTCTTTTTGTGGTGAAGTTAGTTACGAGAGTATTGCTCATGTCTGATTTAGGATGTAAGAGATCTCCGGAGTTTTCCATAATGTGTGGGCAGTGATAGCATCCCCTAAGGCCAGTGTGAAGCATCTAGGTCTGACTTTTGCTCTGAAGAGTCTTCTAAACAACATGTCTACCAGCTGCAGAATAGATCTTGGGAAACTGATCTTGCCTACCTAGACTCCTCCTTTGCTAGTCCAGGGCCCTCCTCTTACCGTCTGCAAACTTGCAGAGGGATTGAGAAGCTATGAAACTGTAGCAGCAACACTGCCAAGGTTTTATAAATAGGAGATAATAAAAATCATTGCAAAATGTCTTTTGAGTATTTGAATTAGTAAAAAAAAAAAAAACCTTACATGAACATAACTCATTGAGAAACTACACTATGACTAGAGTAGCATGTACGCTGTATATTTATCAACTCCTCATTCTCCCACTAACACTTCTGTTTGAGTAGTCTTCAAATGTTACTGTAACTATGGGCAAAACTGCTCTTTGAAATTCTCTCTTGTGCAGCTTTAAAGGTAAGGGGGATCTTAGTCAAGTGACGTCACTGTACTTGTTTCCTAATCATGTCTTGGGTCATGTTCTGCTGCAAAGGGTTGCCTAGCAGTCTGCAAGCCCTGAGTCTAAGATGACAGATCCTACACCTTGAAGCAATTTTTAGAAGCTCATCTAACTTGGAACCAATACTCAAAACAATCTTTGTAGATTCCATTGGAAGCTTATTTACAGTGGTATTAACAAAGTATAAAATTGGCTTTTATACATTTATCAAAGTTTAGAAATCACAGCTAGTTTGCTGTGTTACCAGAGCTCTCCCTTACATACACTTTCTCTTCTCTTTATTCTCACCATTTCAAAGGTTGTCATAATCGTTTAATCTCTCATTATGCAATTAGATATGTTGCTACACATTTATTAGCAAACTTACTGTCAGACTAGTAGTAAGGCTCTAATTTACACTTCCCAAAGCATGGAAATTCCTGTGTAGGAATAAAGGCTCCCTTCTTTTCCCTCCTCCACCTGTCCTGAGGTGCTTGTGCAGTGAAAAGTATTGCAGGAGACAGAGATGTGTGAATGGTAAGTGCTCTACACGTTGCAACACTTGAACATGATCAGACTTGTTAAAAGTGATGTATGAGGTTTGAGCCTGAGTTTTCTGCATTTGTCCTGGCTGAAATTTTTCCTCCTGGAGCTCCTTGGGGTTCTCTGAAAAATCTCTTTTCATCCCCAAAGCCAAGGGAGCGCAATCTCTACCTTCCCCTACAGCCCCTTCTAATTGCACTCGTACTGATGGTTGCAAGACTGAAGTCTTCTTGTGCAGTCTTTCCGTCTAGGTGTTTCCTAGTCCTTCCTGCAGATGGATGTTTGAAATCATGAACAGCTCACACCAGAAGCATGTTAATCATTGCATCATCTTGGAACTTGTTGAGAGCCTTTCTTTCAGGAGTGCTTAATTTTATTTAAGCCAACCATGTAAATTAAGTACAGAAGCCACTTAAAATGTAACACTTCCTTCCATTTATTTATAACAGCTCAAAGGCGTAACGTCTCTTAAGGATTTTAATCCATCGGACAGTAATGTATTAGGAATCCAGTGATGTTGTCTGTCTTGTCACTGTGGAGTTAGTGACAGTTAATGCATGGATTAATGATTTAAAAGGCCCGTTGAAAGGCCAGTGAATCATGACTCCATATCTCTGATACTGCCTTGGAAATACCAACTCTAAACAATCAGAAGCCCCTGTAGAGTTATCTCTTCAGGAAAACCTATTGGGCTGTCATCTGTATACAATACTCATGAGTATAACATGATTACATACAGAATTGTACATGCTAAAAACCCTTTCAAGTTCCTTGTGTTACCATACAGTCGCAGTGCCATTTTTTTCTCTCTCGGCATCTTGGAATATTTTCTCTATTTACAATCTGCAAAATTTGTTCCTTGAAAACAGAATCATCAGGTTGTCTCAAAGCTGAGATAGTATTGCAATATTTACCGTGTATTCTTCTTCTGAAAATGTTTCATTATTTATGTATCTGACAATGTATTTTTACATTAGGGAATTTTGATCAGGAAAAAAAAAAGCTGCTGAGCAAATTCTGTTGTTCCAAATGTTAAACTTATTTTTTAAATGTTGATGCAAATAAGTAGTGTATCAAGGAAAAAGAAGGCTGCCTCTGTGAACAACATACTAATATTTAATTCAAAATGTTGTGAAGTAGGTCCTGGGGATCATTCAGGGTTTTACATGTGTAAAAAAGCCAAACACAAGAATTGACTGCTGTGTGTTGCTGTAACACCCCTAGAACATGGCTAACGCCCAATTACTGCATGCTTAGACTTGGATGGTAATTACAATTGAGCTGTAAAATATTTTGACAGTTTCCAACTGTTGTGTGGTTATTAGCCAGGCATCATGAGGGAATGAAGTACAGTGATTTGATTAGTTTTATATCATGATCTGCTTAAATAAGGACTTTGAAAATAAACGCGTAGCGTAAAGTGTTAATCAAAAGCCGTATTTAATTACTAGCAGCTATTCTTGACTTCTGCAGGAGGCAGTTCCTCTTTCGTGAAGATTTTGCTTTCTTCAGTGAGACTTACCATACCTTTATGCTTCAGCTTTTCATTTACAAGCTTTTACTTGTTGAGTGCTAAAAGCATAACCACACCAAATTTAATTTGTAGCATGAAAATTATGTGTGTGCTTTTCAAGAGGATAGATTTGCCAGTGTTGAAGCTAGACAAGCTTGTGTTAATTACATATTATAAAACAAAAAGGATATTTTCATTTAACATGCATTTCTCCTTTTAGCTACGCAAGTCCCAGCAATTAGCAAATTTGGGTAGTGTAAGAATTCCTGAAAAAATCTATGTTAAGCCAAGTGGCACTTGAATTGCTCTCACTTTTACACATATTTTTATTTTGAAATGAAAGTAATAAAGCAAAAATATTCAAACTACATGCAAATTAAGCTCCAGATTGTGCTAGTCTTGTTATGTTCATTAAGCTATTGAATCTTTGAGTAGTGCCTGTTATTCCGTAGGGACTATTCACAGAATAAGGTACTATTCAATCAGGTAAAGATAGCAATCTGCCTTCACGCTGCTTAAATAATGCTTATTCCGTCGGGCAACTAAAAGAAGTCTGCCATTCCCTAATTTTTCACTTGCTTTATTTATTTAATAATACTTCTTGGATTTATACATTGTTTATGAATGGTATTTGTGAGTGAAGCATTGCTGGTAAAGAAGAATTTTTCATTAATTACCACCTTGGTTTTTCTTTAAAAAAAGAGAAAAAAGGAAAGAAAGAAAAAAGATAAAAACCACTGAAGTAGTTGTTTTTCCCAGTTCACTCTGCTTGTGCCATCTCTGCTGTGACTCAGCGCTGAATCCAGCTGTTTTGGTTAGCAGTGTTGCCTTACGTCTCACTGCTTGCCCAAATACCTAATTTCACCCATCTGTAATCAGGTGGTTTCTTTCTGACTGTTGTCCTGGGTTTGACCAGAGCTTTCACTTTGCAGATGAAATAACCTTTCTAATGTATCCTGCATTTTTTAAGTAGCTTTGTGACTTTCTGTGGAGATGTGCTGAATGGAGAGACCCTTCCTCTCTGCTGGTGTTCCTGAGAAGCGGATGGAGTGGTTATACTTCTTGGCAGTCCTGGGGTAACAGTTGGGCTTGGTGATCTTGAAGATCTTTTCTAACCTGGTTGATTCTGTGATAGTCAGTCTCCTAAAAACTAAAAGAGAAAAAACATACTCTGTGCAATTAATTCATTTGAAGAGATGTGTTGGTTGTTATTGAACTTTCTCTGTATTCAGGTAGCTGTTTGTCAGGAAAAAGTCAAAAATACTCCGTGCTTTGCAAAGGAATGTGATTAACACAAGTGAATCAGTGCGTGAGTTGCTTATGGAACAAGCAATGTAAGGACACCACTGCAGGCTTAATTTTTAAAAGGGGAATTTGTGGGGGTTGGTTTGTTTTGGGGTTTTTGGTTGGGGTTTGTTTTGGTGAGAACTGAGGGGCCAGTGTGAGGTGTTGCTTGGTGGGAAGTGGGGATTTTCCTGCTTGTTTCCCCTGCTGTCAGGGTGGAGCGGAGCTTTGCCAGGCTCCTGCTCATTGGTGGCTGCAGCCTGTGCCAGCTGTGTCCTTTCGCTGTAGGACTTGGAGTTAAGAAACACAGAGAAGGCAGGTCTGAAACGCATCTCAAAAGATCACCTGATTCCTGATCTTTCTTCAGGCTCGTCTTCCTTATAATCTGCATCAAGGAAAACTGAACATAAAATTTCTACTGCGGCTGTTTTGATGCTGAGTGGAGTAGGAGAGGCAGTACATGTCTTGCAAGCTTTATTCCTGTCTCTACATCTCAGTATAATGTTTGTCTTTTTCACAACAACCTGATGTTGTTGACTTACGTTCAGCTTGAATAGACTGTTTCCCCCACATCCTTTTGTGAAGAAGTGTTACCTAACCAGTTCTTCCTCATCCTGCATTTATGTAAATGATTGCTCCTTCCTATGTTGCACTTGTACCTATTGAATTTCACCCTGGTTTCTCCAGAACTTTTTTTATATGATTGGTGTTCTTCTAGTGCATTTGGTGTCCATCCCAGATTAATGTCTAGTGTATCATCCACCTTCCTAATCCAGGCTTTCAACACTGAGCCCAAGAAATACTCTTGCAGAGCCCCTTTCAATGCATAATTTGAAGACTCATTGAAAACTGGTCTTAGATATAGTTTTCCAGCCTGTTTTGCACCTATGCTATGTGAGTCTCATTAAGGCTCTGTTTTCTGTGCATCCTTACGCAAGCGTCTTGAGAGACAAGGAAGAGAACTGCAGTTATAATGTTATCTTCTACTTCTCCCTTCCCTTGCCTGCTTACCTCTCATAGAAGGAACTTGGACTGTTTGTTATGGCTTGTTGATGACATTAATGTTTGTAGCTTGTCTCCTTTTAACTTTCATGTTCTAAGAAGCAACTTAATTATTTGTCTCACCTCTTTTTTGTTATCTTGTCTGCATTCTTCCACTTTTTTTTTATGCTTTTAAAGACTGGAAAGGAATGTAGATTTTGCCTGCTCCTCTTAATATCTCCTCTGTTGTCAAGTTTTCAAACTGACTGTTAATTTCAGATGTTGTTTCATATTGATTCTTCCAATACGCTAGGATTACATTAAATGTGTTCAGCTGATCTGAAAGCATCTGGCTTATCTAAGCTGTTTTCACACCTGGCTGAAATCTGACCTTTTTGTGTCTGATACTAGTAATGCTAGTCTCCAACTTGCATCTGACTTGCAGAATAAAGGCAGATGAAGAAAAAAGAAATGCATTAAGTATTTCAGATGTCTCCCCATCCTCTATGGGTACCTTCTCCTTTACCACTAAGTAGAGAAGTAATATTTGTATTTATCGCCATCCTTGTGGTTGTTTGTGTAGAGGGGGCTGCTGATGCAGTAGTTTATCAGGGCTAAAACTAATATGCTTATTTTATTTGCACCCTCAGTTAAGAGGTGTATTCTGGCCTTCAGTGGCCAGGTTCTGTGTCATCAATACTAGGCTTAAAAATACTGAGTGCTTTAAGCCCCTCCGCACACAGAAATTGTTTTCCTTTCTTAGTGCAGTACCAGCACAAATCTGGCATCTGTGTTGTGTTCTCAAGAATTTAAAGTATTTAAAACAAAGATTTCCCATCTCATCCTAGCCAAGACTAACGCTTCTGTAAATTTGCTTATGGCTGCGCATTAATATAAATGATGCAGTAGATTTACAAAATAGGTATCTGTCAAGTTCTGTGGAGCAATATCGCCTTAATGATACATCATCAGAAGCTTGCCTGAGAAAACGTCTGTCGAAATGTTCAGAAGAGTGGGAGAATGACTTGAGTCTGTTTAATGGCTAATGTCAAAAGCAATTCCTGCAAGAAAGTTCACTGTGTTTAGAAAGAATTGGCAGCAACTCTCATTTTTAGTTTGCCTTGTGCTTTCTCTTAGAAGAGATTCTTGTGACCTTTTCTGACAAGCTCTAACACTTCCATTGTTTGCTGCAGGCCTTTGAAATGTGGCAGAGATAGCCTTGGGCCCAGGGAGGTGCATTTTGCTAGTTCAGTTCACTTTTAACAAAGTTAAAAGCTTTGAAAATTGCTATTCCTCATCTGTGGTTTAAGTTGCTTAATTCTGGCAACCTGCCCAAAACCCTGAACCTTCCCATCGTGGCAGAAAGCCAGGGATTGTGAACCAGCAGCATCCTGGTAGCTCATCTGGGCTTCCAGCACAGATTATACAGGAGCAGAGACTTCAGCCCATGTGGCATAAGGGCAGGTGGAGAAAGAAAGGTGGACACAAGGAAATTGCTCCTCTTCTGAGAGCAGAAAAATGAGGCCCCATCCCTGCGTGTGACCTGTTCATACTGTTACATTACAAATACATGTAATCATCAGAGAATGAGCTCAGCATTCAATTCCACTTAATGGTATGAATTATATACCTTTTCATGGTTTTTTTTAATTTAAAACATGTTGTTCAAGACAAAGATTATGCGACCTTGGAGAAGAGAAGGTAGACAAGCCTCAGCCAATCCTTTTATAATAGTTCAATCTGAGAAGGAGCTCACGATGACTTTTTTCATGACTGTACTGACCATCAGATGAAATTATTTGCACATAAGTAACCAATTCATTATTGTTGTCTCAGATCTGTTTCTTCCTTACCAGCTAATTAACATAGTCTCCTTGCCATTAGCTAATAAACGTAGGGCTTCTCAGCCTGGTGAGGTAGCTACCCTTGCTCCTGTGCAGCACTGTTACACTCTTTTCAGAACATCCACAGAAGAAGGTAGTCATCTTGAAATAAACAGTCTGTCTTGTTCTTAATTGATTCCCACGAGCAGACAGGCTCCATGTCCTCTTGCCCAAGTGAGGAAATTGTCCAGTAGTTGACGTGTTGTGGCTTGTGGTTCTGAAGGTTGAGTTCAGTTTCCAAATACTTGGGGTTTTTTATCCTTTTAATCCCCAACAACGAAAACCAAACTGAAACCCTAAAAGACTGTGCTAAAAAAAAGGTACTTCATTTCTAGGCAAAGTAAAAGCTGAAAAGAGGCTACCAGGTAATTACAAAAATTATGAAATGAAGTATTTAGCAGTTCTGAATTGCCAGGTTTGAGGTAGCTGCTGTTACTGTAACCTCTCCCACCTTTGTGCGCTGTGTGCCTGCAGGTTGTGTACTTGTACACATTGCAATTGTATGACTGCATACCATGATTTTCTGCTGGACCACTTCCTCAGTGCTCAGAGCAAAAGTAACCAGACCCGGTAATAGAAGAGGCAGCTGTCTGCAGGGCTGCTATTTTATATTTTTGTAGGAGTTGGATAGTGTTTAATGCAGATTGATCTCTGTGTTATGTCAGGTGAATGCTACAGAGCCTGGGCAGAGCTTGCAACACGGAACTGGTGTGTGACACTGAGCAAACTGCAGTGTTTGAGGCTATGAATGATGTGTCCCTGTCTTGAGGATGGCCAGGTGTTAGGCTTCATCTTAACTTGTCTAAGTCTAGAAGTTGGTTTTTGGTTATTCTGAGTGATGTCACCTGTGCCTGGAGTCAGGAGGAGTGCTTTGGTGGGATGCTGTGGATGCATACATCAGATTCACAGTAGGTAGCATCCTTGAGTTCTTGTGATAGTCTGTTCACTTTAGTGACTCAGGCAAGATTCTATTCAGACCGTTTCCTTCTTTGTAAAATACCAGTTGTGAGTCTCTTGTATCAACAATCACCCATCACAGAGTGCCCTAATGCCATGTGAAGACTATTATGCCAGAAATCAGAAGCAAGTTGAAATGCTGTGTTTGATGCAGCATTTGCATCATACTGCTTAAATGAAGCTGAGTGCCTTACACTGTAAGTTAATGGTAATAAATAAGAAGCAACAACTTTTTGCCTTGAGCCGTGAGATTGGAGTATGAGAAGAAATGGGAAGTGATGATCAGAGTAAGAAATACCATTGTCATGTTTGTTTGTGGGGTCGGACAAGTAAAAATTATGTGGATGAAACTAAACTCAAGCATGAGGTACTTGCTAAACCTTAAACGCTGGGACCAGAAGTGACTGGATGTTGAAAGACAAGCATTGTGTATATGATTCAGCCATGTACAGCGCAAACTGTGTAAGTTTAGATGCGAGTCAATGAAGGAGAGTGGCAAACAATAGGAAGCTGTGGCTGTTTAAGAGAGGGAATACAGTAATGTGGTCTTGGTGGCAGGTGTTATCTTCATCAGCTTTCCCTTGGGTCCAAAAGCATTCAGTATATTAAACACAGCATCATACAACATGATGTGGGACCACATTGTCCATCCACCTGCAGCTAATAAAGTGAAGACACATTGAAAACTCTATCTCCCTCGTGGTTATTTTCAGAAGTAAATCAGGGTGGATTAAACCTTGCAAGAAATTTTTCTGTTCCACAATAGTGCAAGCAAATGGGTGCCTTTTGCAAATGGGCACAGTTTGGTAAACTGTTGAGGAGGAGAGCAGAATGTCCAGGTGGCTTCGATTGCTACCTTTTTTCTTCCTGATTGAGAGGCTCTGTCGCTCTTGTTCTCTAGAAAATTGTATTTGTTCCATATCCTACTATATTAGATAGCATATACATACTCTAGATGCTTTCCTTTCTTTTCTCAGGTATAGTTTGGAAAAGCTTTTTCCATCCTCATGGCCACCATACAAAATATGTAACAGGCAACTGAAAACATGTGAAATGTTTTAGAATGAAATCATTTCACCTACTTGAGCAACAACTAACTTGAGGCATGTCCCAGGGATTTCACTTTCCTCCTCACCTTGCCAGATTCAAACATGAGAGCGTCATGTCAGCTCAGGCAGATGTCTAAATGTTAAGGTTATGCTTGAACATGGACTGCTTTATGCTGAAATTTTAAACCTGTACAATGATAAGCAATTAAAAGCTTATGCCTAAGGCTGTTAAGATAAAAGTTTGTATTTTGTTGCATATCCACAATAGCTGTAGGCAAAATTGGACGAGTTAGGAGCGCAGAGTTTTAAGATGTCTGATGCTGGAGAAACCCAGACATTATCTGAATACTTGTTGCTAATCATATATAGGAAACAAATTCAGTGAGTCTGTAACACGTACCAGGCAGGACTGGAGACATCTTGTGTAATCATATGCCATGCAGGTAGAGAGCAACAAAATTAAAGAGTGTACTCCAAAACTGCTAAGTTTGTGTATCAGAGTATCAGGATGGCCAAACTCCTAACATTTCTTTCTGGGAAATGTATATTTTATAATACATGCAAGTGCACTTCCCTTACCAGAAGCAGAGAGCAATGCCACTTGTATTTTGTTGTGTCACTGAAGCTTTCATAATGTTATAGTGACCTGCTACTTCAAAAATACTCAACTACCCAGAGTAAAGAACATCTCAGCACCACTGGGTCGTAAGGGTGTTTCCTCTGTCTTTGGAATAACACAGAAAGCAGTTTTAGTCTATCTTTGCAGACTTGATTGCCATATTCTGTTTTGGTCCTGATCCTAGTTAAAAATCAGGTTTTGGCTTATGCTTTGCCTTTTCCACAGCCCAGAATAAACAAAATTGAATGCACATTGGGCTTGTAAAGACTTTGACAAAGGCATAAATTTTACTAAGTGAGCCGTATTCAATTTAGGATACCCCTGGGCTGAGCAATTCCTATGAGTAAAGCCTTGTGTTTCTTAGAAAATAAAATTCTAAAGTATAATCTTAATGATGTAGAATTATCTATTTGACTGAAATGTATTAGGGTGTCTTGTTTCTACTGCACTTTTATACCATTTTCCAGATGCTCTGTTCATCTGAGTTTCCCAAACTTTTTCTGCATCCAGCTGCATGCTGCACATATTGCCTCACCTAGTTGTGCGTTCCTTCACTTACCATTATTTTGCATTAATGGTTTCATAATGTTCAGTGAGCCTAGATAGCATTGTAGCTTTGATAGGGGTAAGGGAAAATCCCTTTTTTTTGCCAGTCAGATAAGTAAGAGGCTGTTGCCTGTACTTGCTTCTGGAGGAACAAAGCTTGTTTATTGTCTGCTTATAGGTTTCCCCTGTTCTTATTTTAAACTCTCTCTCAATCTCAGCTGCTTCTCCTCCTGCAGTTCATTACCATTCCTAGGTTGTCCTCTCCTTTCCTCTTTGGCAAGTTGTGTCCATTAATATAAAACTCAAACCACACAAGTCTTCAGTCAAGATTCCCACAGCTGTTACATACTTCTTTTTTCTTAACTGCTCTCAGCATCTTTCTCTTCCAGCTGTCAACACTGCCTCTGCTCTCTTTAAATCCTGTACCCCATGCAACCTGTCAAGAAGCTCTTGCGAGTTGCTCAGGCTGAGCCCCTACAATCTTCCTTCTGGATGCTCCTCAGGTCTCATACGAGGGCTTGATTCATAGCTCCATGTTCACATCATCAGTTCCTGTCTTGATTTTCTTCTCCTGAGCCTTAGCCTCCATGTGTCAGATGCGGCTCAACCATCACTTTGCAAACATCAATCCACTTTGGTGCCACATTTCAGAGCAGCGTAATAATTCTTAATTTTTTTTTAAACTTATGGTTGCAGCCTAATATTGAAAGCTATTGTCCTCTTGTTATCATAGAGCAATGGTCTGATGGAATAATCTCCCAAGAGGAAAATTGTTATACACTATAAAATGTATTAACTAAGTTTCCAGAGCATGTAAATAAGAAGAGTAAAGTAAAGAGACTTCAGAGCTTCTGTTGACTGTGAAACAAGATGGTGCTGACTCCAGCTGATAAGTCTACCCACATGATGCTGCCTCTAGATCTGAGTTACCGTGTGAGGGACCAGCTCTGGAACCTCTGCACTTGGCATACAGTTAATCCACAGCTGGATAAAAATCAGTTGGTGAGATTCAGTCATCTGTTGATCAGCAAGCAGATCTGGCAATCTGTTGTGGATATCTCATGCTTTTTAGTGGCATTTCCAAATAAGTTCTCGGGGACTTTGGCCTTTGAACTCAGAAAGCCAAGTCATGATGCTGTGTGGTGTACAAGAATTGTGTAGTCAGCGCTTGAAGAATTATGTAAGAAAAAGCTAATTAAATATTCATTTCATTTGTTGGGCTCCCACCAATCTTGTTGAGCAAATACATGCTAGGAATAGGCACTTAGTAGTAATTGTGTTTGCTCTGAACCTGTAACCAGTATCTACAGGTATCGAAAGCAAATGTTTTTCGTAATGATGATTCACAAAAAAAAATCAAAACTAACATTTGTTAACCCTTCCGAAGGGATGTCAAGTGCTTATGCACAATTCTGCATTACTCGTACATTTCTAGTGTGTCTTGAGTTAAATGCTTTTATCATACATTAAATAACGAAAGCTTTGACTCAGGTGGTGAATTAAAGCATAATATTATCATGCCATCCAGAGGGACCTTGACACGCTTGTGAGGTGGGCTGATGCCAACCTTATGAAGTTTAACCATGCCAAGTGC
>WYDI02031505.1:0-14152 GCA_009867235.2 Psittacus erithacus
ATGCTCCATCCCTGGTGGTGTTCAAGGCCAGGTTGGACAGAGCCTTGGGTGACATGGCTTAGTGTGAGGTGTCCCTGGCCATGCAGGGGGGTTGGAACTGGATGATCTTAAGGTCCTTTCCAGCCCTAACTATTCTATATTTCTATGATAAGCTTGGCAATGGAAACATGTGTGCACTAGTTGGTCAATTTGCACTTGGCTAAAGAGTGAGGGTGAGAAAAGGTCATTCAGAGGTTAATACATTTTCAGTGCAGGAAAGGGTTAATAAATGCAGTGGTTTGTAGTGTGGGAGGAACTTCAAAAGAGAATAGAGCAAAGACATTTTGCAGGCTGTTATTCCTCTGGCAATTACCGCCATGAGTATGTTCCTTAAAGTCAAAAGAAAGATTTGTTTAAAAAAAGAGAATGAACAAACATGAAAATGTGCCATGCTGTTGTCTGCCAGGACACTGCCCTTCTGAGGAAAAAGTACGGATGGTGCTAGGAAAGATTTATAGCCACACAGACCACACATGGAATCAAAGTGTGACTCTGTCACACCTTTTCTTAAAATGCACAGATAATCTCATCGGTGTGTTTCAGAAAAGGAGTGAGCCCCTGACGAAACTCTTGAACAGGTCTCTGGACAGGAGAGCTGCTGTTCCGGTCTCCCTGAGTATGCCTGCCATTGGGGTCACCATCCACAACTGACTGGGTGTCTCTGTAACAGATTTGTTGCTGCACGTGCTTGCAAAAGACAACAAAGGGGTTGAGAGGTTTCTCATAATCAGCCTGTTTCAACTGATTTGAAACCAGAGGTGGCCTGGACTCAGACAGGTGCCCTCCCATCAACCTTGCTTTTAGCGTAGGAAGAACTCTCTCCCTTTGCTGCAACACTAGCACGGGTTTGTGTCTGATGATGTGGGCACCTGCCCATGTTCAGATAGCAGCAGCCTCTGCCATGAACATGCTTATTGAGAAACTAATTGCCTTTCTTGAGAAACTAATTGCCTTTCTTGAGAATATATGAATTCATAAAACCTGTAGGAGTTAGAATTGTCAAGTTTCCAAGTTGTAAGTCTGATGGCAGTTTATCCCAGTGCAATCCTTAGGAACCAAATAGTTTTGTCGTATTTGCAAACTTGTTCTTTACTTATATTATTCAAAAGCTAAACACTTAACTTTAGAAATCATTCCAGTGACTGTGCGATATTTGAAAACATCAAAAGCAAAGATGTACTTAAGTACTTGCTGGATTAGACACCATGGATGTAGTCTTCAGCGATTTGCACAATTTGGGCTTTCCTTATTTACTCTGTCAAAACAGAAAATACTTATTTAAATATTTTAATTTGAAATTGTCTTGCATTATTCTTTCCTTAAAGGTTTCATGGGTTTAGTTTATTAAAACAAGAGGTAAAACTAAAACATTCCGCAGTATATCATTCTTAAAACTTCCTCTTGGCTTCAAACGAATCTCTAATACATGCTGAATGAATATAACAAGATTTAACCAAAAAGAATATACATCTTACATATTCACCACTACTTCTGTATCAAAGTCATACTCTGTAGCTCTTGAATCTGGTACTCATCTCCTGGTTTCAGGTTAATAATAATTAACTCTTACACTAATTTTGAAATAATGAAAGGCTTTCCTTTATCAACTGATTAGTAAGAAGCAAGGAAGAGACTTTGATGTCTTCCCCTTGGAATTGTTGTAATATTTTAGCTTAAGCCTCCTGACCTGATTTGTAAGGGTTCAAGTCAAGAAGGATTACTATTTTCTCATAACTAAAAAACAGTTCTCCACTGCTATGTCCTTTTGAGATTCTTCTCTTATCTCCAAGGTCAGGTAGAAACATCAAGGGATTAGGAATATGTTCTGTCTGTGGGATAGCTCACAAGACAACCTTGTAGTGTTCTCCCACAAAATATAAATAAGTTTGTTTATTTCTTCTAAATTCAAGCAATGTGCTCAGGCTCTGCAGAAAGCAGCACAGCCTCCAGCAGCTTTAAAACTGATCGTCCTTACCTAATTTTCAAGCTGTTCCAAACATCTTTCACTTCTTTCTCTGATGAGTTTTAACAACTAATATTTTTGCAGGATGCTGTTGCTCCAGTTTGCTTTCTCTGACTCTTACAGATTTTTAGATTTTAGTGCCTATTGAGCTATTTGCAAGATACATTTTGTGTTTTCCTCAAGAAATAAGGAGGACATCTTCTGCAGGTTAAATCCCTACCACAGCATTGTTCTCATCATGCTAGCTGTTAAGGGAACGTTCCCTTTTTGCAGCAGTACACAAGTGAAAGATCTATGGGTATGTTTCTGTGTATCATGGACTGACATCCCTCAGCTAGCTCCTAATGAAATCAGGCTTGCAATCTGTACATTTTGCACTGTTCTCTGTTTGGCTGTTTGGTGGTGTTTTTTTTTTTTTTAATTATGTTTGTTATTTTATCCAAGTGATCTTTCACATTCCTGGCATAGTAAAAATCCTCTTGGTCTGACATATTGCCTTAAGTGACTGCTTCACTGCTTTTTTGAGCATGAAGTGATTATGTACATGCTGTTTAGAATACATACAAAGAAATATAGTATGCTGTTTATTTCCACTGAATGCTAGATGAAGCCAGTGGAAAAAACAGTTAAGATTACAGGGGGCTTTATCTGAAAGTGTCTTGCTCACACGAATACTTACTTCAGTGTCTGCCTTATTCTTACTCCTCACACACCTGGCTGAGTGAGCAAATTCGGCGCCATTCCCTGTTCCTCCTGGTTTTCTAGAGTAAATCACTGGGAACAGAGGTGTCTTGCTGTCCCATCGTAGCGTCATCTAAAACACGAAGAGGATCTTTGGCAAAGAAAATAAATAAATAAATATACTGTGTGAATCTCTCACTACATGTGCTTCTGCAGGCTGGTGGTGAGATTCAAAGGTTTTATTAATCCATTTGATTTATACACTTATACAGTCAAGGGAATTTAGATGGGGGAGTACGAGAAAAAGAGTTTTGTCTGTAAACACTGAAGTTATGCTATAAACAGGAATATCAGAGCAGTAGGCCTTAAAGAGACCCTGATTCCAAAATTCCCTAGAGAAAAGTGAAAATTCTTTACATAGGTGGATTACTAGCACAGTCTCATTTGGTGAGGGAAGCCATTTAATATCATTTAATACCATTTAATAAATGCTTGTGCATTTTACTGTAATGAGGTTCACTGCACTTGCCATTTTACAGCTCTTTGGTCTTCTATCAGTGTAAGAAGCTTTCATACATCACTATGAAGCTTTATTTAGCTCAATCATCAGTTTCCTTTGACAGTCTCAGCCTTTAGAATATGCAATGCATAGAAAAATGTCTCCATTGCAACAAAACTATTGCAGTCCTTTTTTAAGGATTTAAAAAATTGTTTAGAGTTGGGAATGAAGTATCTTGCAGTGGAAAATGTGGTCTCTAACTAGAAAATTAATTCTGTCAGAATTCTGTATTTTAGCTGTACTTTTCCTAACTCAGAATATTTGCTATTAAACATTTTTGTTTGCACAGTAATAACCAGAGGAGACCTGCAATCAAGCCAACTGTTTCCGAGCTAAAACTAACTGACCTTGATCCTAATCATCCCACTGTAGCAGAATATCTAAGTCAGACGCGTAGTTCAGTAAGCATCATGAGCAGTGCTGTGATTAGAGGTCTTCAGGACAAACATAAACAGTTGAACTCTGGATCAAAGGGAGACACTCAAGGGCAGCAGGTGTTGAGAATGTTCTTTTAGAAAGACATAACAGATCCTGCAAATCCTTTGTTTTACTCAAATAGTTTCATTTGTTCGTTGGAGTGAAATCTCAGATGACTAGGAAAAATGAAGGACTTTGCTGGCTTCAGATAAATCAGAACCACAAACTGGAAGAATAATTTAAATAATGTAGTGGTGTTAGTATTCACAGATTCTCTGTTCTGCACAAAGATCTTTGTAAGACTGGCTTTACATACCCATCTTCCACTGTTCATTTCCTACTGAATAAATTATATCTGTGTTCTTCTGCTGTTTCGGTTTTTCCTTTCTGTTTAGGTTTTGGTGCAGGTTTGTTTTGTTGTTTTATGGTTTGTTTTTTGGTGGTGGTGGTATTGGTGTTTGTTTATTTTTTTGTTTGGTTTTGGTTTGGCTTGGTTTGGTTTGGTTTTTTAACCATGAAAAGAAGTTGCAGAATTGATATGGCTTAACTTTGAAGAGAAAGGAAGTATTTTTGCTGGTTGGATTTCTCATTCTGGTGCATAGCAGAACCACACAGTGTTATACTAGCACAGCTGAGCCACAGGCACCCTGCAGGACAGAGCAGAAAATGGAGGAGAGAGCTGGAACTGCTTCAGCTAGCAATGGAGGTTATTTTCTAATTTGTCTGTTCATCTTAAGCACAGAGGAAGGGAGAGCTAAGCTAACAAAATCAGAGTGCAGCTTTGGCACATGAGAACATCAACCCTATCTTTAAGTCTTTCCATTCATTTGCTCTGTGTAGATCAGAGCATTCCAGATCATGTTTTCCCAGAGGACCTTCAGAACTTCATAGGTCTCTCCAAGCCCATAAATACATTTTCCTTGATGGAAAGGTCCTCACAATGCCCTAACACCACAAGAACAGCTGGCAGTGGTGCTTTGTACTGCCTGTATGCAACATGATGTGCTGCTAAGGGCTGCCAAAGGCTATGTTTGCCTGTGTGTAAAGTAGAATACATTAAACTGTTGTATTATGGATGTGTACGCAGAGCAATGACGATCACCAATAGTAAGAAGTAGCTGATAATGATATTAAGTGGGACTAGTATGGCTATGCTTTGACATGCTTAATCAGATCTAAGTCAGTTTATGGGCTGGAGAGATACTGTAGCTCTATGCAAAATATTTAGAGGTCCCCTTTCACACAGATACATTGTTTTGAAGAGCCAAGACTGAAGCTGCATTAAATGAAGAAACAGCTAATCCAGAGTTTTCACTGAGGAAGGGTGGGTGACCTTATTTGAGGCATCTAATGAAATTCAGCTTCAGTAAATCAGTATAACCTGAAGTGTTTGTGGAGCTGTATTTTACACCTAACTTCCCATGGATTTATGTTGTTTATTATATGCATTACAAGAGTGCTTTACTATATTAGACATAAAAAAGTATAACACAGTGCTCTTCGCTGTCCTCCAAAACACTAAGCCATTACATTTTCAAGCAAATCTAATTGCATAAAGTATTCCAAACACAATCATAGAATCGTAGAATGGTTTGAGTTGGAAAGGACCTTAAGATCATCAAGTTCCAACCCCATGCTGTGGGCAGGGACACCTCACACTAAACCATGTCGCTCAATGCTCTGTCTTGAACACTGCCAGAAATGGAGCATTTATTTACACAAGGCAGCCTGTTCCAGTGCCTCACCACCCTTACAGTAAAGAACTTCTTCCTTATATCCAATCTAAACTTCCCCTGTTTAAATTTTAACCCATTCTCCCTTGTCCTACCACTACAGTCCCTAATGAAGAGTCCCTCTCGCAATTAATGTTTCCAAAAGAACAGCTAAACTATAAGAGGACAGCTGATACTAATACACATAAGATTAAATCTGATCAGTGAGTGTGAAGGAGGCTCCTCACATAAGGTAGCTTAAAAAGACTTAAAATGACAGATACTTCATTCCTCCTCTGTTCTGAAACAACAGTCAAGTTGTTCTGAAACAACTTGGACCAGTCAAGGATATTCAAGTGCCCTGGGCTTTTTCCAAGAAATGTTGGAGTATGGTGTATAGACAAAAGGGAGAGAAAGGAGAATCTTAGAGCACACAGAGAGTTGACTAATACTCACATGCATTAGTCATGTGAGTGAAAAATCGAGGGACACAAGCAAGGGATCGTAATCAGTTATTTCAGTCATCAGTGGATGATTTCAAACATTCTTATTTAAATAAATGCATTGTGGCTAAATAGGACCTTCATTTTAGGAGTTTCTCTAAGGTAAAAAAGCTGGGAAAGATGCAAATGCTTGATATGTAACTAGTTTCCTGCTTGTACTTATATCACCGTCCCAAAGAAATCCTAAGGATAAATGCTAAAATGAATCCTGGTAAGCTCTTTGGTAATACATTAAACATGCTAATAGACAATATGCTGTAACTTACTCATGAAACTGCCAGCTTTTTTCTCCTTTGGTAACAGACATAAAACTTTAAAATACACAGTACAAGTCTTTAACATTTTAATCATTATGAGCTGAAAATGTGTTTGCGTTATGTCAAACAATTTGTGTTTGTTAATGATATGTTTGTGAGGGTAGCAAATAATGCTGGCTATAGAAATAGCTATTCCACAGAAGATGCTCCAAAGGTAGCTTCTTCACTGTTTAAAGCAACAGTGGAAGAAATGTGTTGCCTTTTGCAAATCCCATTTCCAATAAAAAGTGGAGTCTTCTGTAACACAGTTAGAAGCCCTAAGATTGACCTAGAGCTGTACCAGTCACTTGATCTCTTCATTGCTTGCCTCTGAATTGTCTGCCAGAACTGCTGTGGAGGGGCTGGTTGTGCTTGCTGAAAAGCACGTGTATCTGGAGTGGCTGTTGTAGTGCTTAAAGGGATTCAACACACCTCTGCATCCTCCAGAGTAGGAGCCTGTACTATACACTTGTGTTTGCTGTAGTGTCTTTTAAACATTGTCAATTACGTGAGCTTATATAAGTTTATATAATGAGAAAAAAAAATCTTTTATGTGGGAAAGAAATTAAGTAATTGAAATCCTTCTTCCTTCCTGAAACAAATACACTCCAGAGACAGTTGGTTCAATCGTGAGATGAGAGAAAGATATCTGTGGAAGCAACTGGTGTAGAAAAAAGCCCCATCACGCCCTTTCAACTATTAAATACTAAAAAGGAAAAAGCACTTGAGCGGAAGAAGGCTGAATGTGATGCCTAGGGGCTCCTCCTGCAGGTACTTCTGTGCAGAGCTGAAACCATCAGCTCTCTACACAGCCACGCCACCTTACTTGCGTGGAGCTTGTTGCAGGCAAATGAGGCTTGCCATCCTAGCACTGTCACACTCGAGCCCCGAGTTCCTCCTTACTTGGGCTGAGTGGCTGGAGAGAGGCTGAAGGAGGGTTATGCCTGAAGAAAGTCTTTTCAGCAAAATGTTTTTGCTTCCATCTGTGCAGAATTCCACCCTTGGGAAAGCAAGTAGCATGAAAGCTGTTTCAGTTGCAGAGTTCAGACAGCCCTTGGTCCCTTCGGCTTGGTCATGCATCATTCCCACAGAAGTCTGCAGCTCCGTGTCAACAGCAGTTGCAGCAACAGTAGAACGACAACTAACATTATGGCAACACACAAGGTCTGCTTATGGCTTAATATGATTACTGTTCAAGTCACTAAACCCATCTGCCTCAATTCTTATAGCAAGTTCAGCCACACTGGGTGATTTCCCCTCCTGGCATCAGCTCGTTGTGAAACCCAGATCCCTCCCAGGATGCTGTGCAAGATCTCTGCATGAAAGCTGGAGGGGAGAAAAGGCAAACCAAAGGTGGAAGTTGGTGGAAGATCTGCCAGCTGTAGCATCAGGTGAGCAGCATGGCAGGAACGCAGGAAGCTTGCCATCAGGCACCAGAGGAAGGAGATGATGTGGGAAGAGTTAAAGTGCAGATGTGGTGGAGCGGGGTTTATAGGCGAGGGCTGACCTGGCAGTTACTGTGAAATGACAGAGAGGCCAGGGGAGGAGGTGAGGGAGGGAATGGGCACAGTTGGGCAAACAGAAGACAAATGATCCTGCTGCAGGCACTCGGATCAACCAGGGAGGCAGAATGTGAGATGGAGGCAAAGCTCAGGGCTTTGAGTGGGACCAGAGCAGAGCTCAGTTCAAAGCAGAGAATGAAAGGGTGTTGAAAGCCTCCCATCTGCACAGATGACAGATGGGCATGTAGGTGCATTCAAAGGCCAGCAGGCTTGAACTGCATCATGGAAAACAAACCCCATACTGCGCTGCAGATGACTGTTGTTCCCTATAGTTACTTACCACTTAGTTTTTCAAGATAGAAAGGCTTCATATTTGTGAAAAACATGTCATCCAGCACCTCAGTCCCCTGACTGGTTCTCAAGCAGGAGACATACATTCTCTCCTATTAGTTGTTTCCCAGTGTGCAGTTCTGAGGAAGAGCAGCAGCCGCCACTGAGGAAGGGCAGCTGCAAATTCCTCTTTCCATTTGAGTTAGGACCTTATCTAATCTCAGGTTGGTTTGTATCCCTTAACCCAGCCACTTCACTTCCTCAGAGCCATACCTGCGGCTACCTGTCTGCTGTCCATCCTGCTGGGATAAGCAGCAGTGCACTGGTATTAACTTGAAAGTCTCTCCCCATATGCTTAGCTGTGGAATCTGATACCATCATCCCTTCAGATTTCACTCAGCTTTCCCAAAGGTTCTGTCTCTAGAACTCTCCATCCACTACAGTCTACCTCGGATCCAGGCCAAAACAATCAATAGCTGATAGTTGCTTTCTCCAGGTCTAACACTCAAAACAGGCATTATTTGGCCTTCATTCTTTTTCCTGTAGTGGTTTCTGCTTCGTAGAGAAGGAAAGCATATGTACTTCTTTATGGTGGTGCGCCAGCCAGTAGGATGTGTGCATCATTGCACCATCAGTTCAATGTTCAGTCTCCTCCAGAGGACTCTGGTTTCCAGCACTGGATCTTCTTTCCCTCCTATTCCATGTCCTGGTGCACACCAGTGCTCTTGCTCTCCCTTCAGCTAGCAGGACTGTGTGGACTGACACTGCTCTGGAGACAGCAGATCAGCGGTCAAGGACAGATCAGTGACCAGACAGCAGGATGGGAGTGGGAAGCAGGCACTGCCCAGTGGAGACTGAAACCTTTAGGCATAGCCAGCAGGAGCATGGGAAGGCAGTTAGAGCTGCACAGTGGGCATGTGGCCATCATGAGGAGTGTATTTTGTCTTTGAGGGACACTGAACATGTATGTTAAGGAGCTGGTGCATCTGGCTTTGCAGATGCTGTCACACAAAGCTGCAGACCACAGATACACTCTTCCACTTAACAGACTGGGGACATGTGTGACCTGCAATCTTTATCAGCCAAAGGGAAGAAAGAGGAAGTGGCTGGTTGCAGTGATGTGGATTAATCCTCTAAGTTACCTTAAAATGCTGTGGAAGACAGCACCTTCTCTGTGACAATCTGGGGCAAAAATGAATTAATGAGATTGCCATTTTCATTTATATTTTTGATGGGACAGGTGTGCAAACAACTATGTAGGGGAAAAAAACTCACTTTAGGAATCCTTCATTGATCCAGAGAAGCCGAAGTAAAAACACCAACAAACTGATACAGGTATTCTTAAGAAGGAATTTGTTTAATGAAAACCACATTCTTGTCTAAATCAGATGGTTATTTCTTCTCTAAAAAAATTACATTTTATCCATACTTATATTACATCAGAGAAAACCAAGGACTACCATTTTAAAATGGCATTGCACTTCTATATGAAAGGCCACAGTTCTGCTGGTAAGAGCTTCCACTCACAGTTTAGAGTTAAGCTGTGTCAGCATCTTCTCAAGCTTTATTGCCAGTGCCATGTTACCTTTAATCCTTAATTTTCCTGTCATGAAGGCCAGGGTTGGCTTTAGTTTACCTAAAAAGAAGAAACAGAAGCATCAAAAAATTAGAAGGAACTGGTGACAAGCTGCGCACAGGAAAATATAATGCCACTACAGTGAGACCTAGCAGCTATACTGATACCAAGTTCTGCTGTTAAAGCAGCGCACACCTAGGAAACCAGTAAAAAAACTCTGGAGCCAGAAAAAAAACTCAGTATGAGAGCCAAACTGCATCAGATGTGGTATGCCGACATGTAAAAAAGTATCAGATCATGACTGATTTTAACTGAGACAAGACCATACAATTTGGGTCTCTGAGCAGAGAAGAAACAAACCAGGTTACTTTCCTACCAAATTCAAGCAGCACACATTTAGGAAACACACACTAGAGATGTGCAGGGCAGTAGCCAACAGATTGACCCGATTCTTTCTGAAGCTACACTGGCTGCTAACGTTGCAATGTCTGGTGAGTAACAGCTTTTGTGCTCTTCCTGCTCACAGGACAGAAGAGTTCTGAAACACTGAGGAGTTTCAGCTGAGCCACAAGAAGCCCACAGCCCCTCCACACCACGACCACAAAGGTAGGAGGCTGCCATTTGCCCATCAGCAGATTTTCTGGGCTCCACCACCCTGGCAAACGCCCCTCTCACGCACCTGTGAACATTTTCACAAAGTCAGTACTGGACATGCTCATAACCACATCAGCCTTCAGAGGAGGCTTCCCGGAGCCAGCATTCCCTCCCTTGGTTTTCAGGTCAATGTACCAGGTGCCTCCTTCATCACCTGAACAGACAGTGAGAAAGGAGATTACGAGGCAGCAGAGCACAGCCCTCCCCGCTCCTTCCTATCAAACAGCAGCTGTCCCGCTCATCTGGAGCAGTTATAGGATGGTGCTTGCACTGAGCATGCTTGCCCCATGTGCTGGCGGAGCCAGCTCCATGCACATGCCAGCAGCAGGAGAGTCCCAAGGCAGCGTGCTGCTGACAGAGCTGGTGGCAGCTGGTGCTTTCACCATGGCCTGTGAGTGCCCCTGTGTACCATCTCCAGAACCCAGTGTGTGGGGCAGAGCCATGCCAAATACCCCAGGAGCAGCAGCAGTTCGCATGCAGGTTGGAGCTGAGAACAAGGAGCATCCCATGAAAAGGAACAGAAGGTGGTCTGTGTTCAGATCAGCTGGAAGAGACAAGTATTGCTGTCTGAAAACACTCCATGCCTTCTGCTAGGAGTGTGAGCATGTGGAGGTTGTACAAGTGAGAGCCTTACCAGATAACTCAAACTGAAAGACGCCCTGAGTGGTTCTCACATACTCTTCAGTTATTGCTCCCTGAATAACTCTGAATGTTTCTGCAACAGGGCTCAACAGCTTGGCTGCAGCAGATTCTGATCCTTCTTGATGGGATTCGCTTAATTTCTTTTCCTCTTTGAATGCTTGCGAATCACCTACAAGAAAATTATTATCTTCCTCTTTCAAATGCAAAACATTTTAAAACTGCATGTAAAAAACACACACAGACAACTTAATTTGAAAAACTTAGAGCTCCACAGTAAGGAAAATGAGTATTTTAGTACTGATACTGATAAAGGATGGGTTTTGCACCTGGGAATCTGAACAGGTGTATAGCACTGAACATAATTCTGCAATATATTTCATTTCCTAGTGTGTCAAAGACAAGTGAAAATAAAACCACAGAAAGATTATAATTCTGACTCTTCACAGTCCATTACAGATGCTTACGCAGCACACTGATTTCTAACATAATCCATACACTCCTGACAGCACTCACATAAAATAAATTGGTATCTTTAATAAACACCACTTTCATCTGAAAATACTTCTGTTTTTTTATCTTGCTAAGAACATGGATATTTTCATTCATTCTTCTGCAAAGACTTCTAAGCTGTAAATCCATTCACTGCTTCAATCAGCATTTTACTGTACTGCAGAGAACATATATATTTTACACCAAAAGATAGCATCTGCCATTTACAAGGCTGATCAAGTTGAACAGCCTCTAAAATTGTTGCAGAGGGTCTCTTTGGTGTCTTCAGTATCAAAAACCCAAGTAAGACTATTCTGTGGCTCCCTACAAAATAACCTGCATTATGAGGCCCAGGGAACCAACAAAATCTGTCCCCGACAGAATAGCCTTACTGCGACTGCTCAAATGGAATTTCCAAGGGAAAGTGACTCCGTTCCAACCTTGCTTCCCTGCCCTTCTCTTATGCCTCTTTTTCCATTCCTATGCTACCTGCTCAGCAGTCTTGGCTGCCCTCCTACTTGACATACTGCAATTCTGAAAAAGCAAAACCAATGCTTTTCTGTAGAAGACTTTTCCATTTCATCTAAGAGATACTTAAGTTGTGTAAAAGCACAAGTTTCATCTAAGAAGCAACAGAGGTTCTATGTTGTGTTCTTTAATATAGATTTAGCAAGGCAAACGAGACCATCATACAAAATATGCTGTCTGCTATTCAATTTCTTATTCTAGCAGTATTTTTCCATTATATTTATGCCACTACAATTCAGACAGTTAAGAGAAGACTTCTCAAAATTAGGCTCTGTTTTTCTATCATGAAAGTCCTGCAGGAAGGAACTTTTTTCTAGAAAAGAACTTTTTTTTCCTAGCTTTAGGTACAGAGTGACTTCCATTAAATTTTACTCTCCAAATGATAACAGGTTTTTGTCAAATAGCTTGAGTGGAGTCCCAGCTCTTGGGAAAGAAAAACCATCTTGAAACAGTGAGAGCGTTCCATATTGTCAGAAATTATGGACTTTTTACACACAGTGCTTTCCTTACCATATCTTTCTTGTTTCCTGCCTATCATGTCAGTTTCAAGATCTAAGAAGAAGTCAGGCATCAGAGGGTGACCTGAAAGGGAGGAAAACTGTAAGTCTAAGCAAAGGTGGACAGTACAAAACGGAATCCATTTCATACAAAACCACAGCAAAGTTGTTTAAGTAAATAAACTACAATGTGAAGGAAAGACATAGCATGAAATAATGTGTCTAGAGTTTGGTTCATTTAAAATCTGACCTGAAAGTCTCTTAAAGTTGCAATGAAAAACCTATCTCACTATCTGTTAAATAGTAATATATACATCTACAAAGCAGGTACATTTTCTTTTCATTAAAAATGGGTAAATAATTCTTTTCATTAAATAGGAATCTGAAGGTGCAGAACTCCACGGGACACGACAAGATGCATTTGCGGGTCCTGAGAAAACTGGTGGATGTACCTGCCAGGCCATTATGTATCATATTTGAGAAGTCATGGTAGACTGGTGAAGTTCCTGCTGACTGGAAAAGAGGAAACATAACCCCTATTTTTAAATGGGGAAAAAAGGAAGACCCAGGGGACTGCAGGCCAGTCAGTCTCACCATGGTGGCCAGCAAGATCATGGAGCAGATCCTCCTGGAAACCATGCTAAAGCACATGGACAATAAGGGGGTGATTGGTGACAGCCAACATGACTTCACTAAAGGCAAATCACATCTGACAAATTAGGTGGCCATGGCATTGGTAGATAAGGGAGGAAGGAGCAACTGACATTATCCACCTGGACTCATGCAAGGTATTTGACACTGCCCACACAACATCTTTGTCTCTAAACTGAAGAAGAATTGGCTTGACCATTATAATTCCTTATCCACTGAGATGGACCACTTGGTGAATAAGGAACTGGCTGGATGGTCACTCTCAAAAGAGTTGTGGTCAGTGGCTCAAGGTCCAGCTGGAGATCAGTGACAAGTGTTGCCCCTCAGGGGTCAGTGCTGGAATCAACACTGTTCAACATCTTTGTTGGTGACATGGACAGTGGGATTGATGCACTCTCAAGTTTGCTAACAACACCAAGCTGTGTGGTGCGGTCAACGCACTGGTGGGAAGAGATGCCATCCAGAGGGACCCTGACACGCTTGAGAGGTGGCCAATGCCAACCTCATTAAGTTCAAGAAGGCCAAGTGCAAGGCATCTGCATTGGAGCTATCTCAAGCATAGCTAATGGCCGGGTGGAGAATGAGTTAACAGCAGCCTTGAGGAGAAGGACCTTATAACAGGACCTACAGGGGACCTACAAGAAGTTTGGAGAGGAACTTTTTACAAGGGGGAACGGCTTTAACATGACAGAGGAGAGACTAAGATTAGACATTAGGTAGAAATTTTTCACTGTGGGGGTGATGAGACCCTGGCACAGGTTGCCCAGAGAAGCTGTGGCTGCCCCATCCCTGGCAGTGTCCAAGGCCAGGTGGGACAAGACAAAGCAATCTGGTCTAGTGGAAGGTGTCCCTGCCCACGGCAGGGGGTTGGAGCTTGATGATCTCTAAGGTCCCTTCCAACCCAAACCATTCTATGACAATTTTTTAATTTACTAAGATTTTATGGTTAGACTCCCAGTGAAGCAAAGCAACTCTTTACAAACTGATCAGTTTAGAAGATAGGCTGAGAAAGTTGGGGCTGTTCAGCCTGGAGAACAGAAGGCTGCATGGAGACCTCATAGCAGCCTTCCAGTATCTGAAGGGGGCCTATAAGGATGCTGGGGAGGGACTCTT
>WYDI02031507.1:0-10126 GCA_009867235.2 Psittacus erithacus
CAAACTTGCTGAGGGCACACTCAATCCCACTGTCCATGTCACCAACAAAGATGTTGAACAAGACCAGTCCCAACACCAATCCCCGAGGGACACCACTCATTACTGGTCTCCAGCTGGACACCGAGCCATTGACCACAACTCTTTGTGTGTGGCCATCCAGCCAGTTCTTTTTCCACCAAGTGGTGCACCTATCAAATTGATCTCCCTCCAATTTAGAGACAAGGAGTCTTTGAATGTGTCCCAACTTGAGTCAGCTGCTTGCTGTTTATATTTGAGGTTCTTGCTCGGTTGTGGAGAGCTGAAGATGGTTAACAGTGGCAGCAGTGCTGTACCTGGGCAACTCATTAACTACTCCTATGGAAGGATTTAAACTTCTTGAAGTGATGGCTGATATAATTTAGCACCTTGCAACAGGAAGGCTAACACTGATTAAACAACCAGCTTTCTGAAAATCGTAGAACCACAGACTGGTTTGGGTTGGAACAGGACCTTAAAGCTCATGCAGTTCCAAACCCCCTGCCATGGGCAGGGACACCTTCCACTAGAGCAGATTGCTTCTACCCAGGTAGAAGGTAAGATAGTCACGCTGCTTCAGCTGCTGGGAATTCCTCGTTGCCTCTAATTAATTATTGGAGTTTCTGTTATTATGGGAAGATAAAAAGAGTTACTGTACTGTCATATTTTGTTAAGGAAGGAAGGAAAATTTATTTTTAGGAAGTCCCAAATGACTTTTTTTTGTAGTCATGTTCCATAAAAAAACGTATGGAGAGGTAATGGAGGCTGAGAGGGAGAGACTCTTGCTAATAGCATCTTTTGATTTGTAGCTGCAGTGGTGCTGCTATGTGGGATCTCATTAGGGACCTCTTTCCTATCCCAGCCCCAAATTGTTCCAAAACAGTAAATCAAATGGGGCAGGAAGCCACCTTGTGTCTTCAGCAACTCTCTCGTCAGTGCCATCTCTGCCTGCATTGAGCAGATAAACTGTTGTCTTTGTCTCAACTTCTTTCAGCTGAGTGTCACAGCTGTAGAAGTGTTTGCCTTTGGCAGAAGCAGCATCCTCAGACACATTCCTGATTCCTCTGTGGCTGCCTTTAGACTTTCCATTTGCTTCCACAAGCTCCAACACTGGTGTCGCTCTTGCCAGCGTTCTTTCCTCTCCCAGTTCATGTTTTGCATGTCACCTCATTTCTTGCAAACATTGAATTCCTATAAATATCATTGCTGTGACATCATATCGGTCCAGCCCTCAGATTCCTCAGCAGTTGAATGCAGTGGCATTTTTGTCTGCATCATCCTGATTTAAGCCCTTTAAACAGGGGCTTGCCTGATGAGGCTAATTGATGTGTTCCTCACATTTCCACAAGCTATGCGATGTTGCTGCGTGGACTTGCACGTCTGGAGCTGGAAGTCATCACCAGTGAGCATACTTTCACTGGGGCCTGTCTTCCCTCACATAGTGAACTCCTCCATTGCAGGCTCTGCTTCTCAAGAGGCAGCTTTTGCTATCTGCGACAAAATATATTAAGGCTAGGATATAGAGGGGACATTAGACATCAGGAAGAAGTTCTTCCCTGTGAGGGTGCTGAGGCGCTGACACGGGGTGTCCAGAGAAGCTGTGGCTGCCCCATCCATGTCAGTGTTCAAGGCCAGGTTGGATGGGGCTTAGAGCAACGTGCTGTAGTGGAAGGTGTCCCTGCCCATAGCAGGGGGTTGGAAGTGAATGAGCTTTGAGGTTCCTTTCAACTCAAACCAGTCTGGGATTCTGTTTTAACTGTTAAGTTTTTCTCTGCTCTAGTGGCTTTGGCTGAAAACATCACATCAATAACTGTAGTTAAAGAGAGGCATGCAGGGTTTCTTGGCAGAGTTTGAGAGGTGATTGATGGGGTTGGTGCCATGACGGAAATCCCTGCCCTACCTCCTGCCCAGAGCAGGAACCCCAAAGATGTACAAAGGGATGCTCCGTATCATGGTCCATGCTGTGCTTAGGGTCAGTACGGGGGGTCCCAAAGGCAGCTGTCCTATTGTAGAATTGGGTTTTAACCTCCTGGGTGTGATCCTCTTGAGTTTGATCCATAGGTCCTGTTTCAAGTTTCATGCATTATGAATACTGCATTCTCCTTTAATGTCTTGTTTGTGGTTCTTATTGAATAGCAGTGATATATCTGTGACTAGTATGTGGGGCTTGACTTCTCCTCAGTGTACAGACTGTCCCTGACACGTTTGGGAGGCTTTAGGCAGTTGTGCTTTGATGATTTATTGATTTATTTGAAATGATTTATTGATTTGATATATTGATTTTCAAGTGGGGCTTGCCCCAGTTGAAGCCTTGCAGCTCGTGCTGGCGTCGCTCTCCCAGCAGAGCAGACTGCCTGCAATGAAGTAGATGGCTGTTTGCCAGCAGTGCGTCGCTCACTTTCTGTAATTTACCCTTTTTCTGTTCAAATGGTTTGGCTTGGTTGGGTTTTTAATCGGAGCCAGCCCCTCTCCAATAGCCTGTTCTCCCTCGCGTGCCTGCATCCGTGTGTGTGTGTGTGTGCGGGAGCGAGGGAGGCAGAGAGAAGCCGTGCCTGGGCTATGCTGACAGACGACTTTTCCCTCAGTTGTCAGGTTTCCAGCCTGTCGGCAGCGCTGCTGGTAAGTGGGAACAGAACAACGCCGGGGCAGGGAGAGCCGGATTGACCGACCTGCTGGGGAGCTGCCGCTCGCATCGTGGTGGGCAGCCCTTGGGACCCATGCCGGCAGCTCACTTGTCAGCGAGGGGTTTTCCTCCCCGTCTCCCCTGCTAAATATCCCTCAGCTGGTATCACTGATGGTACCCTTATTGTAAAGGGGGAAAAGGAAACAAAGCCCGTGTGGCTTTGCGATCTGGAGATGAGCTTCTAATCCCCTGGGTCAGCCCACGGATGGTGGTGGCACTGCTGGAGCGGCTGCCCCCCGTGCCCACCTGAGCGCCACCGCCGTTCCCACGCAGGGAAGGGGGGGACAAGCGCCTACCAACAATGTTGGCTGCTCCCGGGCAGTGTTAAAGGGGGAGCGTGTCTGTGTGTTTGTGTGTGGGGCAGCCGCCGTCCTCGCAGAGCTTTAACCGAAGCGGTCCCCCGCAGCTATGGAGTCACCCACTAAAGAGATCGAAGAATTTGAGAGCAACTCTCTGAAATACCTGCAGCCAGAGCAGATAGAGAAAATCTGGCTCCGTCTCCGAGGCTTGTAAGTAGTACTTTTCTTTCCCTCCCTTATCCTTCTCCCGTTTCCTCTCATTGTCAAAATGATGGTGGCACTTTTTCTTTTCTTGCCGGTACCGGGAGTTTCCACACCTGTTCTCATCAATACAGTGATTTAATCTTAGCAAAAGATCCATTTGCTTCTTTAAACTGAACTGCTTGTTACATTGAACAAACATTTTCCAGGTGGAATGTAGGGATGTCATTAATGAGGCATTGTGAGATCTGGGCAGTTACCGAGGTGCTGATTACTTTAGCTGCTAGACTACGAAAGTTTTGTAATGTAGCCTGAATGGGGCTTAATTGAATTCCGTGTTTTCAATAATGTCATTCCTAGATGCAACATACAAAAGAATTTTTCCCCCCTGTAAATGTACACCGTTCGTGGCACTGACATGGTTAATAAGGGTAAAATAGGCAGAGAAGGCACAATTGGGAAACATTTCTACCAGCATTTGTAATGGCAGCAGATTCATGTCCCATGCCTTGGATTGTATTTACTAATTTACACATTAAGCCTGGCTTGCCATGAAATGATGGGACGCTGCATAAAGTACCTGTACTTAAAGAACTTTACACTGCAGGAGAGTTAAAGTCTATAGGCTGTAGAGTTTGTGTAGCATATTTAGAGTCAATGTCTGTTGTCTTTTTCGGGTTCTCAGTATGTAAAATACTATCTACCAGCAATAAAATCCATTACTGGCAGCAAAGCATTTATTTGCCCATCAGTTTTTGGCCGAGGCAAAGTGGAGCATTATCGCGTTAAGCTGCATCCCTCCCTGTGTTCAGAATAGTTTGTTGTTGTTTTTTCTCTTCAGCCTCACATGTTAGAGTTATTAAGATTTCAGCCCCCCAGGGAAAGGGGGGAGGGAAAGCAGAAGCAAGAAAACATAGAAAGAGTAGGCTAATAACTGAAAACAAATGGGTCCAAGTTAAACTTGAGTTGCTCTTTGAGTGTTATTTTGTGTGAGCAGGGATGGCATATTTTGTAAAGCATATCTAAAACTTCTGTAGGACTCCAAGGAGTCTAAGATGTGCATGAATATGTATTTCTTTCAAGGCATCACTCCAGGAAACCTGTTTTGTGAAGGAACTTAATCAAAGTAGATGACAGCTGTCTTGTAAGCCTTCCAAATAGAACAGCCACACAAAACAGACCCTCTTATTTTCAAGTCTGTGTCATGCTGTAGTATTATGAGTCCTTGAATTCCTGTTTAATGAGGAGTTTAGGAGCATGCTGATTCAGATTCTACCTGAAGTTCATAGAGAATTCTTCGGCAGCATTGTAGCTGAGAATGCTGTTAGTAAAGGGCAGTGTCCGTATATTATGCATCAAGCTCTGATCTCTTCCCTCTTTTGGAAATTTGGCAGAACTCTCAAGACTTATTCTAGGTCCGTAATAACTAAACCTCAGGCTGTTTTTCAGTATAGCCCTCTCTATTGGCAGTGTGTGTGAGCGTAACAAATGCATCCTTTCTCCTCTTTGAGTAGCAAGATTTCTTTTCCTAAAGAGGAGATAGATTTTCTGTACCATTCTTGATCACAAGATGAAAACTGAAATGTGCTTAGCTCCAACTAAAGACTGCAGAAGATTTTCCATTCCCAGTCATTTTAATGAGGCTTTTAGCACATGCATACTCACACACACAAACTGAGGTTTGGCATCATGTTCAGTGGTTTTTCTTGTCCGTTTTTATGCATGCCTGTATGTGTAAGAAGAACGATTGGATGTGCACAGCCATCTTAATTAACTCTTAAATAAGATGCTTCATCCTGAAGAGATCAAATACAACTTGTGCAGATGTCTCTCTCCCCTGCTCCTGGTACCCTTACAGCCGTATCACACAGGGATTAGTTACGAGGCACAACAGTGTTACACAGATTGAGAGTGAATACGCTGCTGGCTGAAGCTGCCTGGGGGAGTTGTAGTCTGCAGCAGGCAGATACTCAGCAGGTAGTGAGATCCTGACACAGCTTCTTCACTGAGAAGGGCTGTCATGATTTAAACAGTCTCAGGGGCTCAGCATTGGCTTGGACATCTCCTTGTAGGACTTCCTCGTCCATGGCAACTCTGGTACTTTCCTCTCCATCTTCCCATCCCCTCTGCCAGCTGGTGTGTTTATTCACTGTGGCTCAGTGGACAAAGCAATATTCATCACCTCTTGCAACACCTGCCTTTTCCAGGGAACTGGGAAAGAGGCTTTTCTAATTTTCACCCCATCAGCTTACTTGGTTTGAAGGGAATGGAAACCCAAAGGCTGCAAAGGGGTGTTGTTTTTCTTAGATTCTCCTATGTAGTGTGTTTTCTGCTTAAGAAGCTCTGGTGAGGGCTTTTTTGCCATATGCCTGGTACAGTTCTGTCCTGCAGGATGCTTGGCCTTTGGAGGTTTGAGCGTGGGCTGTGTATTTCCAAGGAATAGGGAGGTATTTTGGACAGCGTGCAAAGGGCAGATTTCTGTGAGCCTGAAGCCAGGTGTCTGTTGCAACATGAGTCATACATTGCTGTAAAAGTCAGACAAGATACTGAATTTGCCTCTGGAGTGGAAGGATTTCCTTCTCCTTTCCCTTATGTATCATTCCAAGACTTGTTTTCTTAGTCAGGAGACCCTGGTTGCAGTATGAGGTAATGGTCCTTAGGCCATATACAGATTCCTTTTGCTTTTACTGTTTGAGAATGAGGTAAAATACTAATGCAGTAACAATAGCGAAATGTTTTTACTTGACATACAAATCCACAGCTTAATGATTTTGTGCAGCAATTTCTAAGAGAATCAAGTCAGTAGACCTATAGTGTTTTCTCAGGTTTAAGGGAGTGTGATAAATTGCCTTACTGAGCAGCAAGATATCTGTGGCAAAATATTGGAGTGTCTCAAACCAGGAGTCTGTGAAATAAATGTGTTTTGCGTGGAATCCTAGAATGGTTTGAGGTGGAAGGGACCTTAAAGCTCATCCAGGTTTGCTTATGCCTCTCAATAGCTGCTGCTGCCAGAAAATGGGTCGTGAGTCTCTTGCTTTCTTCTGTCTTCTTTGCCCCACGGATCCTGTCCAGAAGGCAGTCTTTTGTTCAGTCTTGCCTTATTCAGCTCCAGGCTTGGACACTTTATACATAGGAGTTGCATATGAGTCTGTCCTCCACTCTCCTGTGACTGTTAATAGCTCTGTTAAGCTTGGAACCTTCTGCTCTGCAAAACATACCAGTTAAGATTAGGTGGGACCCATTACAGGACACTGCTAGCAGCAGATCTTGATTTTGAAATACGGCTGCATGGTTGCTTTTCAATCTGATGGTTTCTCTAGGGAGGTATGAGTAGGGATGGCTGTGTTGGGGTGTTCTTGTTTTAGCCCTTGGGAGCCTAGCTTGTAGGACTGTGAACTCCCATTTGCTAGTTTGGACTCTTAAAAGCTCCATGAAGTGGCTTCAGTTGCCTCCCAGTTTCTCAAGAACAGAGGAAGCACTGAAGCCCTTTTCAACACTAGGATTAGGCATTGTGCCTGACAGGACTGAGGAATGCAGAGGCATATACCCAAAGAGCTTTCCTAGTTTCAGTAAAGGTGTGGTAGTTTACAGCATGTGAAGACCCAGCTTGGAGATATTTTTGGTTGCTTTTATATAGACAAATAAGCCCGTAGTTTCCAGCTATCACAATAGTACCACCATCACTGGCGTCTGCTGGCGCCCCTGCAATGCTTCAAGCATTGCAGGAGAGGAGAGAAAACAGACTTTAACCTTCTTTCCAGTAGCTGGGATTACAATGTTAGATTGATAAATACATAATAAATTCTTTTGTCCTTATGCTACTGAAGATGGCAACGATCTCTGAACTGTGCCTTGAATGGGATGCTTGACTTTGAACTCATGTTTTGGACTCTCCTGCTCAGACCTGTCAATGTAGAAATTGGTCTAAGAAATCTGATGGCAAAAGAAGATAGAAACACATGAAAACCACTGTCTTGGAAAGCTTCGTGGTTTTGCTGAAGAACTGGGACACTGTTTCAGCACTTAGGGCATATCCTCAGCTTCCTCTGCAAAGCACCGTGCTGGCCTACCGACAGTGAAGAGGTCTCAGCGCAAACATTTGTGTAAGATCCAGATTTGTTCCTGAAGTGCTGAAGCAGCAGCTGATTTCAATGGGAAAACATGGAGCCTTGGTGACTGAAGACGATCTGGCAAGTGTTAGAGTGGCACTGCTCAGTTATCTGTTTTTCTGTCTTATCTGTACATGCTCTATGATATTTTTAGGTTTCCTTAGTTGAAATATGTCACATAGAGAACAGCTGGTTCTGCCAGTGACAGTATGCTGATCTGCTTCGTTTTCATATATGGGACCATCATAAAGAGGAGAACGGAGATCTCCCTTCAATTCCAGAGGCACACTCTACAAAAAGTGGGCTTTGTCCCCAAATATTTTAGCAGGCAGCAGATAGAAGAGGTTAAAAAAGCCCCTCAGAAATCACCACTTGGATAGGAAATGTGTAAATCAAGTCAGTTTTCAAGTGGAAGACACGAATATGCTCATTTTTTTCTGGAGGCAAGAGGGGCTTTTGTACTGTCTTTGGTCTTGGTTTCAGTCCTCAACCTCCTGAGAGTATAGGTTCAAACTGAAGCTCTGGGAGCAGAACTGAGCTACCTTTACCAGTATTCAAATAGAGCTGCTACCACCCTTTTTCTCATTTAGCTTTCCTAATGAGCATAGACAGGGATTATTTGTCAGAGAGCCATGTCAGGAAGCCTTTCTGTAGGTCTCCGAGCTCTGAATTTCACTTTCCCTGTGGTTGTCACAATTCCTAGAAGGATTAAGAAGGTCTCAGTGGTTAATGAGGGGGCTCTGGGTATGCGCCGCTCCGGCGTGACTTAGTGATTCTTCGTTTGGGTGAGCTGCTCTGTGGGTAGGAATGACTCAACTGGTTAAAAGGATTGTCAGGGTATGGTTGATCCATAATATTGTTCTCCCTGTAATGTGAAGGAGGGCTGAGTTGTACCATTAGACTAACCTGTAACGGCTTGTTTTATGCTGTCTGCCGTCCTTGAAGGAGCAAGGGGAACAGGAGAAGTGCTGCCAGCTGCTAATCTCAAGCCTGAACAAATGGACAGGGGAGAGAATGTGTTCTAATAAATAGCAGAACAGCCACATCAGGCAAAGTTAATTAAGAAGTGCAGTGTTTTGAGGTGTAGTAATTCAGTACATAATCCATTTTTCCACCGCCCTTCTGTTACTTTGTTCCTACTAGTGACTTTTATTTGAATCTTAAATCAATAGATGAGTCCTGCAGGTAACAAAAGAGAGACTACTTCATGTTTAATTCTAAAATGTTGACTAAGAAATAATATACACCCTCTAGTTTTTACCATAATCATAAAAAAGAGATTTTATTCTTCTGGGGGTAGTGCAAGTGAATCATCCCTGCAGCCCAAAAAGCAATTATTGATTCCAGTAGTCATAAAAAGACCACCACAGTCTGTCACAGGAGAAGGGGGCTCCCTTTGTAATATTAAATTCAGTGCTTTTCAAATATTGCAGCTATAAAGCTTGCAATCCTGCATAGGAAACAAGGATATAAAAAAAGGTTATTTTGGGAAGGATGAATTCAGACCTCGGGTCAAAGGGAAATGAAGAGTCTCTTCTGGAATTCTTTTTTAAAGCTGTCTTGGTGGGATAGGAGTTCATACAGAAAGGAATAAAACCTGATAGAAGACAGCGCTGGAAAATCCTCTCTGTGTGTGTGTGCTTGTGTGTGTGTTTTAAAGGCTGTGAGACCAGCTCATCTCCTAATCTCTCAGCTTTTGGTGAATTCAAACACTAAATTGAACCCAACTCAGCCCTTGAAAGGATTTTTATTTAGTGTGTTTCTTTCTCTTCCTGCAATTCATGTGGGATTTTCCTGTTCCAGTCTCTCTTCTCTTGTTCCATCAAAGAATGGCTTCAGCCCCTTCAGAACACTAGAAATGGTCTGACCCTGATCCTGACTGGTAGATGGGGGAAAATTGAGGTTCATGTATGAGGGCTGACCCATTCAAACACTACAGAAGCTGTAAAACACCTGTACAGGTGCAAAATGCTCTCAAAACACTGGGGATTTGGATAAAGCCAGGTTTTCTAGAAGAGCTTGTTTTCATTCCTAAGGCTGGTTTTGGTCTCCTGAACTGTGCTGTAAACACTGGAAAGAACAACCTCATTGATACGAATGCATTTGCAGGGGTGAAATTTGAATCCAGTTCCTGGCCTTTGGAGCTAGGTTTTTTTGCTTGTTTTCTTTGAAAATCTAAGTTTTCCAAGTAACTGATGCTTGAGAACACTTGTTTAGCCCTGCGACAATGCAAAGCATTCACCAACAGTGTTAAGGCCAGCTTTGTGCTCAAATGTGAACTGTAGGTGAACAGTAGTCCTTCTTCCAGCAGCCGGTATCACTCCAGGTCTCTGCCAAGGTTTGTCAGCTGTTGTCTTGGATATTTGAAAAGCAGATTCATTTTGAAGGTGTGATTATAAATACAAAGAAACCAGAATGAGAATCTGTCAATAGATGAGTGCAGCTCAAACTCTGGTGAAACTGAATGTAATCAGCTCAATTGGTAAGGTTCATGTTGGGGATTTTTGAACTTTTCTGGCCAAGAAGTAGGGTGCAGGGCTCTCCGGGAGGCACTGCTCTACCTGGGTGTCAAGCAAAGCTTTGGAAGGAAGCATCTTTGCCTAGGAGCCCAATTCATGTTATAACAGTCTGCTTTGCCCTCTTTGGGAGGACCTCCACACCTAGCAATTGGTGACGTTGGATGCAGAAGTGAGCTCAGGCATGCAACGGGAGAGGATTTTCATAATTATAGAATCCCAGGCTGGTTTGGGTTGAAGGGACCTTAAAGCTCATCCAGTTCCAGCCCCCTGCCACGGGCAGGGACACCTTCCACTAGAGCA
>WYDI02031509.1:778-17328 GCA_009867235.2 Psittacus erithacus
ATAATCCTTATGAGGATTTCCCTTCTCTGACCTGCACTGAGCCTGATGCAAGCTGCTGGCACCTGCAGCAAGGGCATGCATCACTGCTGCTGACTCCACCCTCCCCTTGAGCTCCATGTCTTTCCCTCTTCCCTGCCCACTGTGTCTTTGGGCAGCAGTTAACCAGCGAAGTGTTTTCTTTCTATTATGGTTTTAATATTCATGCAAATTAGGAAAAAAGGTAATTGTCCCAATTAACACTAAATAGGTTTTTCTCACACATCTTGAGTAATTCGATGCTTCCGCTTACCTCCTGAAAAGTTTCCTAGTGGAACTGCCTCAGTGTTCATACAAGAGCCTGCTGAGCTCCTGTAATTAAGCTGTGATTAGCCAGCTATAAATACATGGGTTTGGATACAGCATTGTACTCGTAGGGCAACTACAGATAATAAAGTGATCAGATCAGTGAACACCAAAGGTACCTCAGTAGCAGTGAGATAAAGCTTTTGCTGCTCACGGCAGGTCAGCTGCAGTGGTTCAGCTCCCATGGACTCTAAGCCATGGTGGCTGGAGGCTGTTTCTGCTGGAAATGATGCTCCTGGCTCTCCAGGCAGGTGTTGAAGGACCCTGCCTGTGTGTGGTGCATGGAATCACCTCTGCTCAGCTCTTCTGACAGGTTGATTAACCTCACAATGGTTTTCCATTAGGATGACCGGTTCCTTTCACAGCCGGCATCCCTGGCTGTGGGCTTTGGTGAGCTCTGATGGAGCTCCTGCAGAGCAGGCAATGCAGAAACCCCCATCCTGGAGCTCTGTGGGGTATCCCTATGCTGGGAGCGCCAGGGCTGAGGCTGGAGGCACACAGCAGGTTTCCATTTCAGATTGCTTCCCCTGCGTGCTTGGCCCCTGTCCCACCGGCAGCCCTGGTATCGGAGACTGGTATTGGTATCTGTATTGGAGACTGGTACTGGTACTTGTATTGGAGACTCGTATTGGTATCTGTATTGGAGACTGGTATTGGTATCTGTATTGGAGACTGATGGTAAACTTGCTTTGTGAGGGGGGTAGCTCAGTGGGGCCCCTCTGTTCCCCCCACTGTGATTTGGGCTCTGGAGGTGTGTGATGAGAGATCCAAGAAGCCAGATCCTGCTTTCCACCCAGAACAGAGCAGGTGTCCTGGGCTGGAAACCAAGGGCTGTAAGGTTGTGTTCAGCCAGCCAGAGACATGATGTATCTTGTGGCCTCTGGGCCCAACTGCTGCCATTTGTAATGTCAGGGAACTGCTCTCCAATGAATTACAGCTGATACTTCATCACGCGTGTTATTTGGCTGAAGAATAAACTGGAGGAAGCCAGGCCAACTCAGTGAAGCAGCAGGCAGACAGCTCCTGAGTCAGTGATGTTATTCACTCAGTTCTGGCTGTTTAGTACACTTGCTCTGACTCCTGCAAAGGAAAGTCAGACCCTGCTGTGTTCCCATTGCTCTGCTGTGCCCTGACCTGGCAGCTGCAATGTCCATGAACTTATGACCATGCAGTGTCCATGCTTATCTCTTGAATGAGAAGTTCTGGCAGATCCCGTTCTCGGTACCACTCGCAGCAGATTTGTATCAGCTGCCAATGTTCATCCCTTACATCTCAACCGCCATCAGTGAGCTCTCGAGCTCGGTGTTATTGCAGTTTGAAAAGCACTTCAGGAAGAACAACATAGGATTATTTGGCAAGAGGCGGCTGTATAAAGCACTGTCAGAACAAGCACTTTCTTTATAGCAGCCTCTTCCCTCCCTGTTACAGCTCCTTCAGGCATCGTTCCTGACTGAGCCCTTTGGGTCAGATGCATGAAATCCTGATGCTCCTGAGCTAAACGGGAGCTTGGGGGTTCCCTTTGGGTGTAGCTGGGTGATGCCAGTCAGGCCACTTGAAAGCAGATGCCCTTTCAGAGCGTAAAAGGCTGAAATCCATGGTTAAGGCAAGGTCTGATTTCCCAGGCTCCAGAGTGGGAGCTGCAGTTTAGGCCCACAATGGAAACCGTTTGCTTCCTAGTGGGAGAAGTGGCTGCGTGCCTTTGTGACGCACACGTACCATGCCAAGGCCCTGCTGCTGAGCCGAAGGCAGTTCTTAAGGGGTTGGGAAGTGTCAGGGATTTTGTGGAGTTTGACACACTGTCATGGGAGCGTTCCAGTGGCTGCGAATGAGGAAGCAAATGGGAAGTAGAGCGTTTCACAGGATTGTGGAAGAGCAAAGAGTTGCATGAAAAGAAGTTGCAGCACCAGAGAGGGAATGGCAGAGCCTCGGTGGAGGGGAGGAAATAGAGGCAGAAGAGAGAACCTTAAAGTGGTTTTCTCATTGAGAGGTACAGCACAGGGTGCCCAGAGAAGCTGTGGCTGCCCCATCTCTGGCAGTGTCCAAGGCCAGGTTGGACACAGGGGCTTGGAGCTGGAGGAGCTTTAAGGTCCCTTCCAACACAAACCAGGCTGGGGCTCTGTGAAAACAGTGAAGAGCTCCATGGCAGATGAGAACTGCACAGAATACCCAAGCAAAGAAGATGCCAAACAGCGTTCAGAGAAAGGGAAGGGCTCGGGAAGGGCTCTGCACGCTGAGCTGTGGTGTGTGGGCAAAGCAGCTCTGGAAAACTGGAGAAAATACCTGTGAACAATTAGATCCAAGCTGCCGGGAGGGAACTTCACCCGGAGAGCTGTGAATGCAGCCGGCTCATTGCGACACCACTCGCTCCCTGTTCTAGCCTCGGGCAGCGTTAGAATAACCACAGCAAGCGCTGTTAGCTTCGGATTTGGTTGTTTTGCACAAAGAACCGTGCCCATGTACTTGCTTATTCAGAACGGGGGGAAACACCCTGCCTAGATGGAGAACTTTCCTTTCCTGGCTCATTTCTCCATCTGTTTGCTCACCCTGCTTTGTTCCCTGGCAGTGCGGCGTGGGTGCTGTCGGAAGAAGGGCGTTCCAGAGCTGCTGCACAGCTTTCCTTGTAAACATGATTTGATAGGCACTTCGAGCGGGGCTTTTGCAGGAGTTCTCACGTTGCATTCCTTTATGCTCTTCCAATCCAGCTGAGTCCTGCTGCTCCTCTTTGTCCCTCTGCTATTCCGGTCCACCCCTGCCCCCTCATGAATACACACGCAAGTATTTTTTCCCATTTAAAGCTGAGCAGTTTTTATTTGTAGCTGTAAGTGGGTCCATTAGTGCCAGTCAGAGGAAAGCTGAAGAACATTTGGCAGATAATTGGGCCTGGGCCCATCAGAAGGTCTTGATGCTGAGTCTGCTGCACTCAGTGCTGGTAAAGCATCTGTGTAAATAGCTCTGCAGCTGAGGTTTCATTAGATCTGCCCATCACGACAGTCCTCTTAAAGCTCTAAATACATCAGGGACTCCTCTGTGCCTACCAAAATAGCAAACTCCATTTAGGCAGCTCTGTGCTAGAGCTGGGGTCCTCTCTTCTGAATGGGCCCTGCTGCAGGGTAACCTGAGATCCTTTGTTGTAATGCGCTGAGCCATCAAAGTCTCCCTCTTCAGAGCCTCTCATTAGTCTTAGAAGAGGTGAGGCTGGGAATGGCATCCAGCTGTGTCCCGGAGCTGAGTATATGATTTTCCAGCCACATCTGGAGCAGGGAGATACGTAATTGGATGCAAATGGTCATTTGTCACAGTGAAAAATGTCTTTTCCAGTAGGATTTTCTTTGAAAGAAAGCTTATACCTGTGGATGAGAGGAGGTAATTGTAGAGCTCGTGGAACTGCGCAACAAAGCCAGGTATCGCCTCGGGCTCTTCCCCAGCTCTGTTCAAATTCTGCCCATTTTTAGCCTGACCCTGTATTTCTGGGACACTTCATTACAGCCTTGGGCCTGACCCTGGTTTCTCCACACCTTTACCATGCCCAGCTCTGCTGCTTATCCTGCTCTGAGCTTGTGCCTGCTGCTGGCTTGGGATGCTTCTGCATCTTGACAGTAATGCTTACTGCAGCTCAGGGCTTGCTGCTGGAAACCTCTTTATTGAAGTGACTGTCAGAGGACCACAGCCTTCTTCAGATCGTGAATACGAGCCTTGCTGTGTAATCTTTTAAAAACACTTAACACTGAGAGAAGATACAAAGCAGAACAGAGCTGATGCCTCTCTGTAGCTTGCACCCAGGGCACAGGGAGCTCCTCCTGGCTCTCCATCACCACTCTGTTACAGCCTGAGCACACCAGGCTGTCCTCTGATCTTTCAAATGCATCAGCTCTTTGGCAGTCACCCATCAGGCTGGGTTGTTCTGCTCTTGTTTCTGTCCATATGCCCTCTGTAAAGAACAGGAGCTTCCCTGTTTATCACAACATGCTGCACTGATCACGGCGTGAGTGGGGGCTGTGGGGCTCATCCCTGCTGGTTCATCAGCAGGGGATGTTCTTTAAGGTTTTGGTTGCATCACTGAGATCAAATCAGAGGCCTTGCTGTTTGCTGGTGCTGTGCAGGATGAATACCAGCTGAGAAGGGAGTTTTCAGACATGCAGATTTGTTTTGAGGATTGTCATCTGTTCCTTCTTTGTGCCACTCAAACTGCCTGTTGTGATGCAAATCCCATAATGTATTTATGAGTGCTCTCCAGAGATTTTAAATGGCACCTAATCTGGTTAGTAGATCCATTCTGCAATAGACCTGTGTAATGTATTCAGCTAAAGATGAGATACTTAATGCATTTGACTAGAGACAGAAGCTCTTTCGTCCCATTAACCAAGCATTACAATGATGTTACTGACCTGAAACCCATGTAACTGCCAGGAAGAGGAATAAACACACAAACAAATATGAGCAAGCATGTACAACATATTTGCAGCTCCTGACAGTGGCTGCATCAGTCACTGCAAACTGTGAACTCATCTGCTCTGGTGAATGGAGTCAGGCTGGGTTGAGTCTGTACCTGGATGAGGAGCTCTAGGAGCAATCCTTTCTGACATCCTCCTGTTTGTCTGTTGCCTTCTCCTCGGGTTGCAGGATCTCCAATAGGAAACTGATGCATCTTTATTCTGTGTTTGATTAATAACGTTTTTTTCCTGCAAATAAGTATTTCCACTTTATTGGCTGGGCTTCAAACTCCCACATCCTCTCAGAACGTGCCATTGCGAGAGCTTATTTTTAGCCGGAGCGAGAAATGGCAACGCAGGCTTGATCAAACGGCACATTTATTCTGTTAGTTGATACAAATGTTTCTGATTTATTTTTTTTAAGGCTGCATTAGAATGAGATTGAGGGAAATTAACTCAGAAGTAACGTCTCAACATAAAAACGTTAATTTAGAAAGTTTGTTTTGACTCTGAATTGAAAAGGCTTCAACAAAGCAGCCCCAGGCTTTGAAGGGTTTTGATATACATGAAGCACTTTCTCAAATTAATCTTTTATTTGAAGACTATAAATAGCAGAAACTTTGTAATGGGAATTTCTCCCCAGTCATTGTGTGTTCTGGAAGAGCGGAGTTTGGCACAGCCCTTGTCTCCTGCTCCTCATGGCTTTGGGATGGAGAGGCAGAGGAAGCACCCCCACAACGCCCTCATCCCCTTCCCTGGAATCTGGTCCGTGTCCTTCCTACCCCACGTTCCACTCTAATGTTCCATGGCAGGTTTCAGAGCAGCATTAGCAACCAGGAACTCCATTTTCATCAAGGCAAATGATGAGTGGGATGCTCAGCTTACAAAGCAGCTCCATTAAAGAGAGTAACAAGCTTTTACAGCAACAAAGGAGGGACTAAGTAGAGCTCAGTGAGTAAATAAAGCTGTAACCACTGTGATTACTTTACAATGTGGGGAAGGCAGGAATTGGATTGCTATTCCGGAAGACTAATGTGTATCACGGGATCTTAAAAGGAATCATTCCATATTTTAGGGAGAATACGAGGCCTCATTAACTGTGAACAAGCAGCAAACTGACAAACGCTACTGAGCTGTGAATTTCTTCAGAAGCACAGATTTGAGTTGTGTTTTCATGAGGCTCATACAAAATTCTCTGCCCATTTCCTGGTTAAAATGGACTTACAGGAAGGTTTAGAAAGGGATTGGCTGGCATTTTAACCCAGATGCTTAAAACCCCCTTGAGCAGAGGGCAGCCGGGCAGCAGCTTTGCTGGGGGATCTTGATTGTGGGTGAGGCTGAGCAGAGCTGTTTTATGGCAGAAAAGGGGCTATGCAAAGTGATCAGGGGTTGTGTTGCCACAGCGGGAACAGGCAGAAGTATCAGGATCTCTTCTCCTACATCTGAAATCTTCCCCTTCATAATCTTGGGATATAGCAAACCCTAAACAGCTGGACAAGAGCTTGGGCTGTAAATTGTAACCCGCTTTAATTCAGTTCATTTCCCACAGGTGACTGATGGCTTTATGGCGCTTTACTGCACTTCATAAGAATTTAAAGGAGATATTTAGTGCCTCTATAAAATCCCTTTTACAATGGACTGGGGAAGGAAAGAAGTATAAATACTCTTCTGGCTTTTGGTTGAGTTACAAACTGTTAAGTTGTTCCTGGGGGTAGAGGAGGTGATGGTGGGTTCCCGCAGGCACCTTCGTGCATTCAGTGCTGACAAGTAGAAAGCATCTCAGGTGAAGAGCAGGTCCCTTGTTCCATGTCCTACTGCCAGGCAAGCACAGGTCTCCCTTTCAAGCACCTTCTGCAGAACTGGGCATTTCTTTAGCTGTAGCTTTATGTGCAAAGCCCCAACTGCCTATAAAGATAAGGCAAAAAGGAATTACCATGCTTGAAACAGCCGCTTTGTTCTCGGGGATGCTTTTCTCTCTAAGATAATCCCAACCTTCACCTCAGTCTTTACCACTTCATCCTTAAATCCTCTGCCTATTTCTCTCCTCTACTTCTTGACATGAAAATGCCCCATTTCCTTCTAAATCCAGGTGTATTTGCTGCTTTGGGACCATAAGATGGGCCTTGCCCTGCAGGCTTGCTTTACTTTAGTGGAAAGAAGAATGGCCAAATCTGGATCAACGTCTGTTTTGAGGTCTTGCCTTCAGAGGGGTTCCGCTGCGCTCCTCATTACTGAAGCCCTTGGCTGCCAGGGAATCTTTGTTTATGGGGATTTCTCCATTTTCTCTGATTAGATCCAGCCAGGCTTAAGGCTGAAATCTGGCTTTGAAGCTAGGGAGCATCTTGATAATGTTTCGGTCTAGAAATGTCATATCTGTCCTAAGACAGACAATTCTTGGGTCTGCTTTTGCTGCAGAGCACAGGGATTTAATAATTTACTTTGATCAGTAGATTTCGTTCTTGCTCCCTTTTTCCAGCATTTCCAGTGTGCTTGACTTCCCTGCTCTGTGTTTTTCAGTGGAAAAAGAAAAATCATTTGAGTTTTGAATCAAATTCCATTGATGTTGTCAATCATCAAATTTGATCAAAAAAATCAAACTCAATTTTGAGTCTTTAAACTGATGACTCACACCACAGTGACCACTGAATAAGCACCTCTGATGACTGGATCTTTCACTTCAACGTGCCACAAAGAGGTTCTGAGCAGTTAAGTGCTCGATACAACAGCCCACATCGCTCCCCTCATCTCGCCAAGCAGCAAAACCTTGGCTTGCATCCAGTGAGTTCAGTAGGCAAAGCCTCCTTGGAAATACAAGTTGGTTTCTTCCCATTCAGTTATGCTCCTCAAGGCTTCCTCTTACTGAAGAAAACAAACACTCCAGCGCTGCACGCTGCATATCAAACTCTTGGGGCACCCCAGAGAGAGATGTGGTATTTAGAGCAGCCATGTGAACAGGCAGAAGCAAAGCACAGCCTGAGTAAAACCACAGCTGCATAAAGAGAGTCCTGGCAGGGTCTGGCAGCCCCCAGAGACGCAGCACATGGAAACCTGGTGGGGAGGTGGTTGCATGAGCAGAGGGTGGACACATGCAGGAGCGATGCTGACAGCGCTTATGTCAGTGCTGTTGGAGAGGCTCCAGCCCTCCTTGATCAGACAAAGGCCAGTCTCCAGGTGGGAGACCTGACAAGAACTCATAGGAGAAGCATCGTTCTACAGTCTAATTCTAAAGTGTATAAAGTTGTTCCCTTGTTGGTTTTGCTTGGGCTGGACGTGGCTCTTGAAAACAGCCTGCTTGCGTAACCCCAGCTTGTTCTCTGGAAGACACGAGTGCCATGGGGAGAGATGGGGCAGGTTGTGACTGACTCCCATCAAACACTGATGCAGCAGGAGAGGGGATTTCAGTTTGCAGTTTCTATTTGGATTACTTTCCCCCCAGTTCCCCGCGGTATTATGAATGAGTTTTCAGATTTAAGCTTACTGCTTCTGTGAACCTTGCTGTGAGCTCTGCAGCAGTTTGGGCCATAACGTGAGGGGCAGCAGGAAAAGAACCTTTCCATAAATAAATGCTGAACTCTGCGGAGCACCTGCAGCATGAATGAAGAATCAGAGGCAATGGGGCTATTTCAGCAGGTTCAAATTCCAACCAACCTCCCTGCAGCAGAGGAAAAAGCTGTATCAATGTCTCCCCACGCTGTTCATTCGCACTGGAGAAGGATCAGCGTTTGCATTAAGTTCTCCAAAGTTCTGATAACCTTATTTCCCCCCCAGGAGTTTTCAGGCAGGATAATGGATAGCCCATGGTTGTATGTTCCAAATTCCATTTGTGAGAAATCAGTATTTTATTGCCAGACCAGCATTTAAAAATTGCTCTCTATTTTCTTAGCTTTGTGGGAATTTACGGCCCCCAGAGTGGAAAGAAAAGGATTTTTTTAATAAGATTTAGGCTTGACTCTTATTTGTGTTGATGGGAATCTTTACCCCATGGATTAATCTCGCTGGTTACAAGAAGTAGTTACTGCAAATGCCTGACTCCTTTGTGCAGCGGAGATGGAGCTGTGCTCGTGGCATGTGTGTGACCCCATTCCCCAGGCATGGAAAAGCTTCTCTCGAGTCCAGGCACGTCTTCAGGGGTGCCTGGTGGTTTGAGTGCCACCAGCACCATGAGGCACTTCCTAAGGCTCAGCTCTTCCTAAAAATAGGACCTTTCGACGCGTTTCAAGTCTCTTCCTTTGTTCCTCTCTTTCTGCCATCCAGCAGTGACTGGGGCCAGCCCTGTGTTGTACCCTAATACCTCCCTCTAGGCTGCCTTTTGATTGACAATCCAGTGCCTTCAGGTCCCTGCTGCACCTTGCTGCTTGCTCATGGCAGCCAGTCAGCCCCCTCAGAGCCGGCTGTTTGCAGAGGAGCGTTCGGATGATGCGCTCTAGAAGCTGGAATTTCCTCCTCCTCCTGCTCGTGTCCCTGGCTGCAGCCCTGTCACTGGTGGTGCTCCTGGCCCTGATGTGCTCCAGTGGCTGAACTGCAAGCTGCTTTCTGTAACTCCTGGGGTTTCGCTCCTTGGAGCAAGCTGCTCTAGTGGAAGGTGTCCCTGTCCATGGCAAGGGGTTGGAACTGGAGGAGCTTTAAAGTCCCTTCCAATCCGAACAGGTCTGGGATGCCATGATTTCAAAGGGCCAGCAGCCTCAGTGAGGTCAGGAAGCCTGGTTGTGTGACCAGACATGATCCAGTGTGTGGGGGGTGCCTGCTCCATGCCAGGGCTGTGCCGGGTGCTCCCCATGGCCACCAGCCAGCTCCCTGCTGGATTCTACCTTCCAGCTTGGGAAGGTGCCTGGACTTGCCCCACTGAGTTTTCCACTTGTCCCTTACTCACCGCAGGATCTGTCAAAACATCTCCTGGTCGCTGCCCTCCTGAAGGATTGAGGCTTTGGTGCAGATCATAGGAATTATTCTTGGGATGGCAGCTTGGGCTGTGTGCCACTGCAGCACAGCTGTGGCCCGAGAGCCTTGAATGCCTGGATTCCTCTCCTGAAGCATCAACAGAGGAATTCACTAACTGCTAATTGCTGCTAATGAATCCTGTGTATGGTTTGCCATGTTTATGCGCAGATGAAGTGTAACTTTCTTCCCCCCCTTGTGAACAGTCCAGTTTTTCTCTGGCTTTTATCATCACATTTCAACCCCCCTAAACTACTTAGTTACCACATCCCACAGGGAAACAAGCTAATTGCTGTATGGGTTGTTTCCTATTCCTATGTTACTCCATGTATCTGTATGTCATATGGCAAACCAATTACAGTTAATGCAGACTGCAGCCATCCCACATAGGCCAGCAGTTGCAGACCATTTGTTACTGCTACTCGTACGTCTTTGCCTGGCGGTGTCTCTGCTCATCTTTGTAGCTGATTCCAAGCAGAGTCTTTTCTACGCTCTGAAAAGTTTGGATCAAATAGAGCTAACCCGAGTTCTGTGCCTGCTTGCGCACATCTGAGCTGCTGCTGGGAGTCTGATGGGTAAAAGCCTCTTCCAAGTCCAGAGCTCCTGAAACAAAGCTGAGTTCTGAGGTGGTCTCATTGTTATGCTGGGCTGCATCAAAAGGAGTGTGACCAGCAGGTCAAGAGAGGGGGATTGGAACTGCATGGTCTTTAAGGTCCCTTCAAGAATCCATTATATGATTCTGTGAAATAGAGGGTATACATGTTATTTTCTTCAGCATTTTGTGACCTTGTTGTCTGCTTGCAGGGAAAAAACCCTTTTAAGAAGTCTTTTAGTCCAACCTTTCTCCCCTAAAAGCTCTGTTCTTCTAAACCAGTCATGGAATAGCAGCATTGGCGCTGCAAATATCATCCCACTTGTTGCTTCTTGATAGCAACACTAGATAAATGGATCTTCCCTTCCCTCCAGGGGTAACGACAGTTTGAAAATGCCCTGTCCTGCCTCCACTTCCTTCATTTGGCAGATTTTCGGTAGTTTATATAATTTGGCAGTGATCCTCTGTGTAAACCATGTCCAACATTTCATGCAATAAACTTAATGGACTTTTCCATCTTTGAACAGCTGAATTCTTTCTGAGCAGCTGCTCTGGGTTATTGATGGCCTCATTAGAGCCCTGCCTCAGGCCTGCTATGAGGTAGGAAAGACTTTTTACATACCCCAGCGTGTAACAGACACAAAGCGTTCCCGAATGATCCCGCTTGAAAGAGGGGAGTTGCTGTGGTTTGGATTGCAGCAGTGCAGTGGGGAGGCTGTGGAGAGCAGAGTGGTGAGAGCAGGGGAAGCCGGATCACAGCCCAGAGGCAAGGTCCTGACTTACCAGAGAAGAATTTCTTCCTAATACCAAATCTAAATCTCCCCTTTGGCAGAAGCTCTTCCCTGGGAGGGTGCTGAGGCGCTGGCACACGGTGCCCAGAGAAGCTGTGGCTGCCCCATCCCTGGCAGTGTTCAAGGCCAGGTTGGACACAGGGGCTTGGAGCAAGCTGCTGTATGGAAGGTGTCCCTGCCCGTGGCAGGGATTGGAGCTGGGTGAGCTTTAAGTTCATTTCCAATGGAAACCTGTCTGGGATGCTATGATTAACAGGGCAGGATCTGGCTCAGCTACCATCTACAATCTTACTCCATGAATGGTTAATGGTTGGGGATCATAACTCACACTTACAAGCTATGGCCACTGTCTCCCAGCCTCACCTTGAAGAACCAGGTGAGGGAACAGCCTTTGAGGTGCTCTGTAAGCCATTACAGGTGCCCTTGCCTCTGTCATCAGCTATCCGCCAGCGTCTGACTGTACTAATCAGTGCAGAGCATTAGAAAAGAGGCAATTAGCTGAGTGGCCTGGCCACAGACATCCAGGCGGGAGGCTGGGATCGGTACGTGGTCTGACAGGCTGCCAGTGCAGAGCCTCACTGCTTGCTTCAGCTGGGATGCCAGGGAGCATCACCAGCACCCTTAGTGCTGCGGGTCTGCACCGGGTACCACGCATCCCAGGGAAGGCACATTTGCTTTGGAGCATTTCTAGACAGAAATGGTGGCTGATGCTGTGCAATCCAAGCCTGGCAGCAGCAAGCAGCCATCCATCAGCAGTGGGTAATTGACGCTATCTAGGGCCAGTTTATTCCAATCAATACAGCACTCTGAACATCGGCATTCACCACAGCCCTCGACTGTTCCAGAGGGTTAGAAAATGTTATTATCCAGACAAACCCCTAATTCCAACGAATTCAATTACCCAGGCAAATGAAAATAACAGAAACAAACTCGTCTGAGAGTCTGAGGTTGAAGTGCTCATTGGTGGCTTTATTTCTTTATTTCTAACAGGATTTACAGAGCATTCCGGGGGCACATTGGGTTTAAAAGCAATTTGAAAAGAGCAGGCCTCTGGCATCCACTCACACAAACACAAAGCCACAATTACCTTAGAGACTACATTCCAGACCTGGCCCTTCCAGACTGAGGGAAGCTTTTCCTCTCCCTCTCATCTCTTGCAGCCTTGTCTGCAAAAGGCTGATCAGTTTGGCAAGGTCTGAGTGCACCCGGTAGGACCAAATAGAACTATTGAAATGACCATGAATGTTAAATACAATCTATGGAAACCTTTTGATTTGTTCTTATCTCAGTGTGATTGAGGCTGATGCTGCAGAATCATCAAATCCCAGACTGCTTTGAGTTGGAAGGGAACTTAAAGCTCATCCAGTTCCACCCCCCTGCCATGGGCAGGGACACCTTCCACTAGAACAGGTTGCTCCAAGCCCCGTTCATTTCTTGTAGGCCCCCTTTGAATATTACAAGACTGCTGTAGTGGTTAAGGATCTATAATGTAGATCACTTGTGCTCTTGTATATCCCTGTGTGGAAGTGAAAATGCAGCAGCTACATTGAATGTTTCCCGTTTCCCCAGGGTTGTTCAGCCCCGAATCAATCTGGGTGATGATCCCCTGTACTCAGGGGTCTGATTTGTTTGGGCTAGAGCCGTTCAGCCCCACACGTGCATTTGATACCGCTCATTTTCATGCTGCATTTCCAGCTGGTGGAGCATCAGGGCTTGTCTGGTGGCTGTGGATCCTTGTCCCAGCATCCGGCCATAGGGGCTTCCCCAATGCTCACTCCCTATTCTTGGGAGCCTGATCTTGGCAGGCTCAGAGCTTTCAAGGAGGTTTGGGGTTGAAGACAAAGCATGGTTTGTGCCATGGAAGCACTAGGGCAGCGGGAGAAGCTGGAGATTCAGATGTGTGTGTATGAACGAGCTTTTAAGTTGGAAATGTGAGCAAGGCTGTGGGATGTGATTATGTTGTAGTGCACCAAGAGGCCCAGAATTCATGCTAAAAGACAACATATTCTAATTGTATTACCTACTGTAGCTGCATGATCATCTGCAGGATAAACCAGGATTAGCATTGTAGGAACAACCTGCTGCTTAACACCCAGCTACTCAAGCCTCTCTAATGCTTCTGTGAACTGAAGGAGCCCTCCTGCTCAATGCTCTGCTCCTGTCTGAGGAGACAGGAGGGACAAAGCCATTAGCTTGGAGCAGATTCCTTAATGTGGCATAAGCAGCTGAAGAAGATGTATGTATGCTCCTTCATTTGCAATTGATAATCTCAAGAGTGAGAGGCTGGTAATAAATTTTCTCACTGGGGCTCCTCTCCCTCTGCAGCCCACGCTGCAAAGGGAAGAGGCAGCTCATTTACATGAGATAATGGAACTGCAGCAAGAGAGGGAAGCTGTGAAGCGGCTTTGTTTTAATAATGACAGATGCTTCTTAAACACTTTAATTGTGTGCTCTCGGAGCAGTTTTAGCTGGGCCACAAAAAGGGAGAGCAGGAGTGCTGAAAAACTTGGAATAAACCTCATTCCCTTTCCACCACTTGAAGTCACCTCCAAATCAAAGCTTTTCTCCTTTGCTCAGATGCTTTTCCGGCTCAGAGAGGGGACAGGAGTCCTCATGGGCTGATAACCTACCCTGGGATAGTGTAGGTTGCAGACGGTGAGATCCCAGCAGTGACCTGGTTGTCACTGCTGGGGAGGGGGACACCTACAAGAGGGGCACCAGCCCCATCAGGTCTGCGGGGTGGAGGGAAGAACTTCTGCCTAAGAGCTCATCTCAATCTCCCCTCTGTTGGGTTAAAGCCATTCCCCCTGTCCTGTCCCTACAAGCCCCAAAATCTCCGCAGCTAATGATGCCCATAGTAACGACAGTGTTAGCATTGGCCTGAACATCCCTGAGCAACATCCGCTGCTGAAGTGCAGCAGACACTTTGCTCTAAAGCAGCAGTGAATGGTGCATCCAGCAAAGCATAAGCAGAAAGATAAGCACATTAATGGAAAGAAAGCCATAATGTAAGTAAACAGCGGGCATGTGGAAAATAGGAAGAAAATCTGGGCAGCAGAGGAAGATGAAAATGAGCAAACTAGCGCTGAAAGGTAAAAAGCCCTAAAAAGAATGGGATGGGAAATCTTTCTGCAGCACACTTTCAGTCTTTTCTGCAATGATTTATCTAACTCTGTACTCTGTTATTTGCCCCCTTTCTTCCTGTAATAATGGCCCTTTCCCTGCTGCTGGAGGTTGTGTTCTGGTTCCGCCTGATTCCCTTTAATGCCCACAGAAAGGAGCTGCTCCAGCCCTGGTTCTGCTTTCAGGCAGCGCTGAGGATCTCTGGGGTTGTGCAGTATTAGCTGTATCACAGTCACTTTGCTAATCTACGAAACCCATTTCAAGGCACATTATATACAGAGCCCATATGTCACTTCGGCGCTGCCAAAAGAGTTCTTGTTTACAAGATCATGCTTTCAGCCCGTGTTTCAGAGTGTACTAAATAGCACCATTGATACTACTTAAAATAAAAGGTGTCAGCACCCTGTCTGTCCCAGCAAATTGCTCAGCACTTTCAGCTCTGTAAACACCCCTGTGCAATAATGCCTTTGCTCAGCTGCAGGGACTGATTCTGCCCTGGTCCTGACCCATCCTTGGTGCTCTCCCATGCTGTAACGACCATCCCTGTGTGCTCTCCGTCTCCCTGTGAGTGCAAGTTCTCAGGCACTGATGTGACCCTCAGCCATTTAAATGCCATTTCTGAAAGTCTCCTCGAGCTTCTGAAAGGCAACAGCTTTTCCAAGTGGAAAGTTATTTTACTGGATGCAGTGGCAGCTCCCTGTTTCCGTGCTTGTTCCCGGCCTCTCCATTGCCAGTTCATACCCAATTCCTATGAGGTGGAACGACCATCTCTCGATCTGATAAACCCACTATGTTAGAGGAGAAGCGGCATTTCCCGATGCCCCCATTCTCTCTGTGCCATCCCCAAATTTCCATGAAGGAAATGAGATGCATTTGCTTTAGGTCCAAACTTGCCCGAGTCCTTCCTGGGTGGCAAGGGCTTTATTTGGTTGGGTTTGAGGGAGCCAGAAGAGCTGTGTCTGTAGCTGCTGGGTAAGGAGCAGGAGCGCAGGGGAGGAGATGAGGGGTCCGTGTTGGCTGTTCCATCCGTGCGAGCAGCGCAGGGCTGCGTCAGAGCTCTGCCATCCAGGCTTAGGAAAACACCCGCACAAATGTACAATTGCTGCTGGAAAATGGGATTTTGCTGGAAGAAATACAAGTTAAAAATCATTCCCTCTGCTGAGCCGAGAATCCGAAACGTCTGAAGGTGCCTGGGTGGAACAGGGGGGTGGGAGAATGGGTGGGTTGGATATTGCCACTCTCACTGGTTCCCCCTTTTCTCCCTCTTATGCCCGGCGAGACTCATCGGTGCTCAAAGGGAATCGATCTCGGTTGTCTGATTAATAATTCATTTGTAGCTTGATTGGCAGCTCAGGGAAGGGGGATCCATTGACTGACAAGGTTAATTGTTGCCTTGTGTTATTTGCGATAAGGATTTATGTTGACAATTCTCCCCGTTGCTGCGCAGGGTCAGCCAGCGCTGCGCTGTCCTCCTTGCAGGTAGGAGCAGCCGTTCCCTTGCTGTGCCCCTTGGCACGTGGGAAGGGATTTTGCTCCCAGAAGCAGGCCTCAGATGCTAAACAATATAGAAGAAGCTTTACGAAGGCATCATTTGCTTTTACCTTTATTCCCCTTCTTCTTTTTGCCATGTTCCCTGCATATTGATCGGCATTTGTAATATGAAAGTAAGGCTGGGCTCTGCTCTCCAAGTCCCTGCTCGGCAGGAGAGTCAAAGCTGCTGTTTTCTGGAGGGCCTGAGTGAATGGAGATGAGAAAGATTTAGGAGAGGTGACCTTACAAATAATTAAAATGGGAAGGAATTGTCGTTTAAGTCTCAGTGGATGGGGAAATGGCTTTGGAGCACGGGGCTGCAGGGTTGTGCCTCTGCTTAAAAGGGTGTTTTATCGCCGCCCTGAATGGCCCAGCTCCAGCCGCTCTCATCATTCCCATCCCGGAAACCACAGACATTTTCTGCCTCAATACAATAAAGCAGAGTCATAAAGATTTTGGACTAATAAACATTGGCCTTTAGGGTGCTTTCAGCTTTTATCAGGCTAATAAGATTTTTGCCTCGCATCGACAGGCAGAGCGGGTAAACAGAGGTTTTATGGACCTTGAAGCCTGCTCGGGTCCTGCGGTCTGGTTGAAGGGTCTCGGGCTCAGGCACCTTTCTGTCATGCAGAGCACATGCAGCCTCCAGGCAAACCGTTGTGGAGAGTGCTTCTGCAGCCGCATCCTCATGGGCTGTCTGGGCTTAATGATTTGTCTGGTACAAAACTTTCCATAGGGATAGGAGGTCAGGGAGAGTTACAGCATCTGAGCCTCCCTCTGACCATGAGTGAGGGAAATGGGGACCTT
>WYDI02031510.1:0-25675 GCA_009867235.2 Psittacus erithacus
TGATGTTCCCGGGGCTCAGGCCGAACCGGGGTGATAAAGCCTGGATTCATTTTGTTAACTCTATGCTGTCTTCCGCACTTGTCCTGAGCCTTTTAGTTATTAACCTTTCAATAAAGAGATTTTTATTCCTTTTAAATTCTTCCCAATGAAGAAGTACTTTTATGGTGTTTATCAGAAGATTTCAGAGCAATCCATTTATAAGATACAAAACCTCCATTTTATGAATTTGACTGATTCATGGTGATTTTCTGTACCTGTTATTTTGAGAACCTTGTTTCTCATATCTATCATATTAAGCTGATTTTTTGTTCTAGAGATTTAGTAAAAGCATTTGTTGACTTGTTGGTGAAAAGAGGATAAAAAGTAGAAGTTCCCCTTTTTTAAGGTTTTCAATTGCTGGTAATTCCATCTGCTATGCTGCACTATTGTTTTACGAGATTCAATTTATCTTTTTTCATTGTTTCACTTGTTAGAGGTAAGCTTTTAAAAATGGGAACTTTGCTTACTGGAAGGGTCTGTCAGGCTTTTTATGTACTACAGGCAACAATTCCATGTACACGTAACAAAAACCAAAGAATTGAAATTAATTCCTGGGAAGGGTGAGAGCACTGGGGTTCTGCTTTGGTTCTGTTGCAAAAGTGTGGGTTAAAATGTTGTTCCACTCATGACAGTTTAAATAATAGTAAAAACTTCAATCACTACAAACGTGTATTTATTGTTTAAAGCACTTAGTTGTTAAGTCCAGACCACTTCATGCTCAGTCTATACCCACATATTTAGAATGTCTGCAAGGCTCTTGTTATCTGTTGGTAGCAGAGAAAAACTCCGTGCGTTAGAGAACTTGTTTTCAAAAGGACTTTTTTTCCGTGTACATTATTGAAATACTTACAATACAAAGAAGGCTCTAACGTCTTTTTATTTCCTAATTTAAATAATTAAAAAAGCCAAAAAGCTCAAGAATAAGCTCCTAATAAAGAGGGCAAGCTTACTTGAACTCTTTCATCTGATTTAGTCTCTGTTTACCCTATTTGCTGTAACTCCACACATATATTTTTATAGTTGCAAAGTAGTTCCGTTAGTTTTACCTATTACATTTTTGCCCTGTGTGTAGGGCAGAAGTTTCACAGTATAGTTTAAGATCACTTAGAAAAGTGATTTTTTTTTTTTTTTTTCTGATGATGTGTATTTGGAGGAGAGTGATCTGCGCAAGCTGCGCATGCCTGACATGAGGCTTGGTGCTGAAGCACACTGTATGTTTCCTCCTGTCGGTGTATCAGGCCTGAGGCATGATAAAAGCTTGCATATAACCTGGGCTTCCTTTGTTGAGTGTTCTTGCAATGCAACCAGCCAACAGGAAATACTTAATCCACTTCAGTTAAAAAAGCAGTGTGAAGGACAGAGCTGAGATCCACTATTGTTGCTGCTTCTCTAGGTTATGAAGAATTTTCACTTCAAGTAATCGAATTAAAATTAAGAACTGTCTTGCAAATCACTTGGTGCGTTCGAGGCCCATAGGGGGCACCCCATGCATCTTCCTGAATCTGGATCTTTTGAGTCTTTCCCGAAATGTTAATTCACTGTGGTGCTTGTGACCCCGATCTGAACTCTCAAGCAATGTAACCTGGCTCATATCTGGGCAGTGACTCTCTATAATCCTGTACAAATTACTGTTTCCTCCTTCATTGTTGATGTTACTAGCCTCTTGTAGAAGTACCCAACAGCCTTTTGTGGTGAAATAAGCAGTGACTTTGTGAGTCTGTCTTTGTGAATTGCACAGGAGCTTCTCTGCCTGGTATTGGAGAGAGTGATTTTGTGGGAGGATGCTGGAGAATTAAGAGTATGTAAGTTATTTTGTATGAGCCACAGATGCAGAGTGAGCACATCACTAAACCCAATCGAAAGTATAATGTGCGCATCCTGACTATGTTAGCTAGAGTGGGTTTAATAGATTAGTGAACCCTTAATGGATGTGGCCAGAAGAAGACTCTGAGGCACTGAAAAAGAGCCTGGCATGACTCTCACATGAAAAACATAAGCCACGATGTAATAACAGCCTTAGCGGTGGTTTATTTTCTAACTCTTGGGTAGTTGTATTTTAAAAACAAATGACATGAACACTCCTGAATGAAGCTCTTTTGCATGGAAGTCTTTCTAGAGTGAAATTTGGTGACACAGACATGATAACTTGGTAATTCTCAGATTGGCTTAAGATTGTCCTCATGATTTTTTTTTCCCCTAAATATTCTCTTATATCTGATTTCTCACCCACTCCCCACAAGTCACAAAAGGATCCAGAGGAGTAACCTTTACTGGGATTAGAAGAGTCCATCGCAAGTCAGTTCTTCCTGCAGTGGAGAAAACTTAGTGGATTGTGTGATCTGACAGCAAGACCATGCTATGGCAGTCAGTGTTCCCTGGTTCAGCCATCCAATTTACATTTTGTGCTGGATTCCACTTGTTTTTCTCTCCCTTCCTTGGCCAGCTTTGAAAATAGTGTGTTTTTATCACGGTGCCCTCACTCTTGGGCCCTCTGTAAGAGTCTGTTGTTTTTTGATATGAGGCTCCCTCTTTTCACTCTCGGTCTCAGCTGCAGGTTGTTTGCAGCAGTCAGGACAAGCACTATTGCTCTGCCACAGTGTGGCAGCCCGCTCTGAAGAGTTTTGCAAAAGAGCTTCCGAAGGGACGTGTCTGTTGGAGTTCAGGAGGAGAGTGGCATGGCAAACGTATCCGCAGTGAAAGACCATGACAAAGTCATGTGTTTTTTCCCCCCTCTCACCATCATGTGCTCAGTTCTTTCCACTCCTTCCTACCCTCTGTTTTCCCCTGGGCTGGGTGAGTCACGCTTTCCAGTCCCGCCTGCTCTCTTTCTCTGCCTGAATCAGCTTGCCTCAGGGATTTTGTCACTTGCTGCTGGCAAGGCAGACATTACTGTCTTTAGCCGTGGTTTCTTTCTAATGGTTTCTTCCCTTTCTGCTCCGTCTTTGCCATTTTTGATCTCTGTATTTGTGTTATTGTTAACAACTTCTGCTATGTCTCATTTTTGCCTTTGTTTTTATTAGAAAAAGTAGAAAAATAGTTTAAGAAAAAAAAGATACTGTCATAAAAATGCAATAAAAACATTCAAGAGCTCCAGTAGCAAGCAGATTTTAAAATTATTTTATAGAACATAAAATGTGTCCAATATATTTTTCATTCCAAACAATTTCATATCTGCTGTTTTAAATGTAGGTTCTCTACAGCAACAAATTTCTTCCTGATCTTCGGTTGTCCCTATTCTTCTGTGCAACAAATATTTCTACCAGAATATTTTGTTTCTGACTGGAGTCATCACTCTTCACCCTGCCCTTTTGCACATCAGCTGTTTGCCCGGGGCGTTGTTACTCTGCCTTTTTGGTTTCCTGTTTTTTTCTTGTCATATTTGGATTTTCCTTTGCTTTGCAGCAGGGATTGCTTGTTTGCACAGATCAGTAGTTCCCAGGAGGGCACTGACCATTGACAGAAAATGACAAGTGCTCCCCATAGCTTTAGGAGCCAGAACACCAGAGCTGCCCTGATTCAAGAGGCAGTGACTCCTGGGAAGAAAGTGACAGAGCAGCTGGATGAACTGAGTGGTGCTTCAGGTGCTGCTCCTACTGCCTGTGTGTGTTGGGCCATTCATGCCCCTGTGCGGCTGCAACCTGTCTTCTTTGCAAAGAGACATCTTGGTACCTTGTGAAGGCACCCAGAGGCCTCATGGGTCCCTGATGGCAGCATATTTTATCCCACAGCTGCTGTGAGGGAGAGCAGGGCATGAATCTGGCTGGGGCACTGCCCTGCCACGCATTCGACAAGACTGATGGCTGTGGGCCTTCAGTGAGTGAATGAATACCAGCCCTGGCTGGAACAAACTGCCCTTATTTCAAAGAAAAGCATTGAACCCATCAAGATTATCAGTTGAACATGTTCCAGTGACATAATACATCTGCGATCAGGAAGATGGAGCCTTAAGCAGCATTTCCTGCCTGCTGGAGGAAGGTTTCAAAATTACCACCTTTCAGAAGGAGATGATCTCTCCTATGTGCCTCCTGCAGCTTGCTGAGGCAGGGCAAGGATAGAATCTGAGGGGGGATTGTTTGTTTAATGTTTAACATTTACGTTCCAGTGCAGGAGGCAAGGGGATAAGTGGTTCAGTGCTTTTACCTTGCTGATGCCAGTGTGTTAACTCTGCTTGAGAAGGAGTACCGAAAAGCACTGAAGCCAAGGGGTGTTTGCTTTGAGAAGATTTTGGTGTCTGTCCTTGCTTGCTGTGTTTTATAAGCATGGTGAATCCTGGTCTGTACCACTGCTGAAAGAAGCAGCAGGAGTATGATTCAGATGGATCTGCTAAATTTTTAGCAAAATCCTGGAAACTCCTTCAGTGCTGAAGGTTATCATATCTCCTGGAGAAGGTGCCTGTTTTACACCTGATACATCTGTGATAAAGGGGAGTACGTCCCCCACCCCCTATTTTAATGAGACTTCTGGCTGTATGGAGCTTTCATACTTACACTAGCCCATGTGAAGCTCATCCCAGCCTTTCTGAGGGCAAAGTCCTGCTGAAATCCAGGCAGTCACCAAGGAAATGTGTTTGCCCTACTCCCCCTCCCAAAGGCCAGGGCTGTTCTTTATCTGTGGACACTGCATCCCTCTTTCTTCCTATGCGACTGCTACACAGGCACCTGCTTGTTCAGCTTACCCTGCAGTGCCAAGATAGAAAAAGGCTACGAGACCTGCAGCTTGGCTGCTTGCAGCCATACAAGCAGCACTGCTGGCAGGAGGTGGGCAAGGAGGAGAACCTGATTGTCAGGAATGAAACCTCACCACACTGTACACTCCAGATTTTTCTTCACCCCTTTATTGTACAGCCCTTTTCACTGTTCTTGCTGTGAATCTCGTATCTGTGACTTCCAGATCCTTTTTTGGCAGCATTGCGCCAACCTGGGGTTTCCTGCCACCTTCTTTGGCGGGGGAATGTCCCCGCCAGGCATCACCCCGCCTGGTAAATTCCACCACGCACAGAAAGTCCAGGGACCTACCCTCACACAGCCCTCCTCCTCCACCCTGCCACTTCCTGCCGAATGGCGTAACATCCCCCTGCCCTAACCAGCGCTGAAAGAGAAGTGGTGTGTGATCACTGCAATAAAAGACTCCTCGATTACTCAGCCGGGACCTATGATAAACCTGGGGGGGGGGGGACGGACGCGTGGGCGTGTATTTAGGGGGCCTTTCTTTTTATACATTTTTTTCTCTGTGACCAGAAAGCCACAGTAAGCAGCACTTGGGGGGAGGGGAGTTTCCTTGCTGCTGCTTCTCTGTTTCATACCTTAAAACCTCAGAGGAACTTCCGAATCATTCACACAGATGTGGCCATAAGGATCGGATGCCTGTAGGGTGCAAAGAACTGGCTTGTTTGCCATACAGCCAATTCTGACTTCACTCCTTCGACATGCAGGTACACTATTATAATTTCATTTGATTCATTGCTTAAAACCTGTAATTGATTTGAACAATATTGATTTTTCATCATAATTTGGGTTTTTTTTTTACTTCTAATAGCCTTGCAAGTGGCTTGTGCTATAATTGTCTGTGTCTGAGGTTGGGTACAGAAGAAAGGCAGGATTTTGGGAGGCTAATGGGTGATAACCAAGTGTGAAGAAACCACAATAAATGGTGGGATTTTTGAAAGGCCACAGTGGATTCAGGGGCAAAATACCCCTAAATAGCTTAGCTGTTCTGGACACTTTCTCTGAAACAATTGTTTTTTTCAGAGGAGGATGTTAAGAAGGATGGATGGATGGGTGGGTGGGAAGCTAAGCTCAGCTCTGGGAGCACTGAATGGAAGAAACATTTTTAGTGGGAACAGGTGTTTTGTATAAACTTGATTACAGTTTCTTTTCTGGCAGCTCATCAGTAGTTCTGCAACAGCAGAATGTCATCCTCATATAAGCCTGCCAGCTTCAACAGGTTAGGAATGAATTGTCATGGTGCAGTGTGAGACAACACAGGGAAACACGCATAAAAATAGGGATCTGTGCCTACTTTCTTGTACTTTAGTAAAATATCTGTGGGAACTAAGAGAAGTAAGTTTAATTAACTTAAACTTGACTTTAAAATTTGTTATGCTAAGGGCTTTATTAACCCAAACCATAAACTTCTTTTCATTGCTTGGTGAGGGTTTCTCTGGCTTACCACATGAGATGATTATGCAGCACCTTGGTTCATTACCTGTGCCCATAACTGGCAGCCATGAAGGCAGCTCAGCACTAAGCTTCTTGCAGAGGATGCAATGTGGTCTGGGTTTTAGACCCCCCAAATTTGGGGGCATGCTTGTACCATGATGTCATCAGAGACTTGAGTGTGGCTGGGGACAGGTGCTTTGCAAGTACTTTAGATGGAAGCCAGGTATTTTCAGCTGGGACATTGTGGTTTGCCTGGAAGCATGCAGGTGCAGAGAAAGGGTGATACCCTGGGCTCTCCCTCAGCCAGATTGGGTGACCAAGGTCAGGGATGAATGTCACCTAGGGACATTGGGAAGAAGGCCATGTATCTGCTGCAAATGAAACTCCAGTATCATCTTGGTTCCCAAGGCAAGTGATTTATTTTTGGCTAATTAGAAGTTTTATTGACTTTCTTTATATAAAGCCACATGTTTCCCATTGTGCTTAATGGCAGTGGATAGGAGGAGTGTGTGTGTGTGTGGAGGCAATGCCATCTGCCTCTGGATTCTGGGCACCAGCTGAGCCCTGGGCTGCCTGGGGAAGATAAACAGCCTCAGCCCTGCACCCTGCCCTGCCTACATCACAGCGCTGCTGCCATCTCAGAAGTGGTGGTTGGGATATCATCATCATCATCAACTAGCTGCTGGAAATGGGCTTCCAGCAGCTTTCCTGGGTGCTGGGAAGCCTCCTCACCCCTGGGCTGCCCAGAGCAGCAAGGTGGCAAGCACAGCAGTGTCTCTCCCATTGCCTCTGCCTCATGCTGCGGCCAGGATGATATGTCCTGGCTTTGCTTCTAGTCCTGGGGCTTTCAGAGGACAGTGAAATTCAGTCCTGCTGGTGCTGCTGAGAAATCCCCATGTGACTTTTCACATTCCCAGTCACAAGCTCCTGAGACAGAACGTGCAAAACTGTCTTTACTTTTGCTTTCTTCTCAAGAAGCTGGCAGGAAATTAAAAGGAAACTTGAACATCCATGGGCTAGCTTCTGTGAAGAGCCATGTCCTGTCAGACAGGATGTGTCTGGCTTCAGCTGGTGTCTTTTCCCAGCTAGGAACTGGAGGAAGGAGCCAGTGCCTGGGAACAGAGCTCTGCGCCATGCCCCACAAAATCAAAGAGTTTATTTCCAGCTTTCTTGATGTTTTATGCTAACTCATGCACAATTTACATATTACAGTAAATTTGTCATTTGTCGTGGATCTCTTTCTAAATGTGTAGCAACTGGCTGTTAGAAGTTTAGTTTCTTGCTTAGAAGCAAGAAAGAGCACAGTACCCTTCTCATGATGTTAATATTTTTTATGCAGACACAGGGCATCTGTGGTTGAGATTTATGTGGCAGAAAATTCTAATCCATAGATGGAGCGGTGTTGTCCCAGTTGTCCTGACACACTTTTTACTGAAGATAAATCCTGCCCCAGTATATGCAATTCATCCCAAGCACAAGAAAGGTTTTGTACTTCTGCTTGGAAGCAATCTAACCTTTTCCCTGCCATAATAAAATTTCGCTGCCTTGGTTTAGGTGCTTTTTTAAATGAGAAAATTTCCTGTTTATTGAATTTTTGCCTGACTAATGGAGGGCAACTCTAAAGCTGACTTTCAGGACTTTCCCCAGATCAGCCAGATGTGTTTTGAAAGATGGAATTTCTCTAGTGAATAGAAGTCTGAACTGAAGGCATTTAAACTCCATAAACTAGAAAACAGAGTGAAATAAGATCAAGGGCATTCCCTTCAATGATATTTGCAATGTTAACATGGTTAAAGTATCTTTTACTGTGTTTGTCTTGTTTCTGCCTGGGCTTTCCTGCCTGCTGATCTGCACCCTTGAGCTGATGGTATGTTCACAGGCTGTGTAGGATTGTCCAAATCAGTCCTGGGGCTTCCTGCAGGTGTTGATCCTGCCGTGCAACCACAGCATGGGTGATCTGCATGTGTGCTGATATTGTGGCTTGGGATTTCTGGACTGGTCAGCCCAGTTGGATTTGCTGTCCAGTATATGCGACTGGTTTGCCATGTCCAAGAAGTGGGTAAATTTTCAAAGTCTGCCTGGATAAAGTTTTTGAGTGGAAAAACACGTGTTTGGGAAGCCTGGATGTAACCTTAGACAGGTTGCCTGTTACTACACGTAAATTGAGAGACTAGGGGAGCGCAGGGTCCCGGGTAGATTGTAGTTGGAGAAATTGTATTTTTCTAGGTAAAAATCTCACTGAGATAAAGCAGTTTTCCCTTCTGTTCCTGTACTGAGAAGTTGAGTGGTAATGCTACACTGGGGCAGCTCTGTTGTCCCTGCTAGAAAGGGGTTTTGTTTTACGGGTGATCCTTGTCTATGAAAGGTAATAAGACTGAAATTGAAGTCCACCAGAGCCTAACTCATCCTCTGTGCTTATAACACAGGCTCCTGCATCTGACAGGAGAAAATAGAATTAGTGTGGATGCAGAACGATAGGTTTTGGCCCAGATTGGTTGCCTGAGTTAAGAGGAAAAAGGTCTTCAGTGTGAGTCGTGAGGAAAACTGATGTTTATCCCTTTAGACCTACACTGGACTCCCTAGCACCACTGAGAAACTGCACTAACTCCCTTTCTATATGGGAAGATTGGAACAAGCAAAACATTTTGAGGCAAGGATGTGCACTATTTACCTCATCTATGTACATACAGTATCCTTTACAGGTGATACATGACGCTGCCCTTTGCTATGGGGAAACAGCCTTCTGCTCCCTCTTTGCATGCTGTGACATCAGTGGTGCATGTATTTCTCAGCCATGCTTTCCTACTGCAGGGCACTAATGAACTAATGAGGTATGTGAGTTTATGAGAAAACATGACTAACCAGGGCAGTGAGTACATCGAGAGGAATGTCCACAAACACAAGGTGCAACTGTGGGGAAACTTTACTTGTACAGAAATGAGATCCACTTAACCACCTTTGTAACCCTTGCTGGGTTTGAGGGTTTCTTTTCCTCTGTACTGATTTCAGCTGCTTTCTATATGCAGTGAGAAAAGATCTACTTAGAAGCAACCCAACTTTAGAAAAAAAAAATGAATTCAAACAGCCTTAGAGAAAAAAAGAGAAAAGCTGAGGACATTCTTTGGATCAAAGGAGTAAGCCCCAAAAGAAGACATGGTAAATAAATAGTCTGAATTTTCCTTTTATATGAAGAATTATATATGCCCCTTTTGAAGTTCAGGCTAATCCCGGAATGTCAATTTTGGAGACCAATGCCTCGGAAAAAATGTAGCAATACAAGTATAGCAAAGAGGGAAGAAATACGAAATCCTCTGTACTGGCTTTTAGAGCAAAACTGTGTCATGGCCCATTTCCAACCTGCTGACATGCGCTCTCTACTAAACCGTTAAAGCAAACACAGGTATTGATCCTGAACAGTTTCCAGGAGTGGAATAGTTACTAAGCTTTTACCTCTGTTTTTTCTGGATGCTATTCTGAAATCAAACCACACTTTACACCACATGGCTTGGGGTTTGTGTACTGTGTGGAAATGCTGCTAGGGTACAGAGGTGTGGCGGTGGTGTTTGCACGCCTCGACTGACACTCTGCACGAGGTGTTAATTACATCTATTGGAGAATAAGGAACATTTGACATCCACACAGCAAATATTCACTTGTGTTAAGCAACTGGGTTGTAAACTACCAGTTTTATTTCCAGTCTGAGGAATACCACAAAGGTTATACTTCTCCAGAAATGCATTGCAAAACTGAATTCGTGTAAATAGTAGTTTGTGCTCTGTCTCTTTACCTAGGGGCTGATCCTCATCCCGTGATGCTGCTTAGGAGATGGACAAAGAGAGATGTTTTTTCTATTCCCATGTTCACTGACCATAGGCTGCTCCAAGAGCTGGCATGTTCCTCACTTGCAGTTAGGCAGGACTGTGTGCTTGGCAGAGTGATTACATGCTGGTCTAGCGGGAAGGAAAAGCTCTACTTTCTTGGCTTGATTTATTTATGTATTTATTTGAAGCCTACATCCCCCATAACATTCACCCTAGTATGTGCCCCAGGAACTGAACAGTGCAGGCACACTGATGTTGTAAGGCTAGCCCTTTCCTTACAGCTGACCAGCCACATCCGTACAGAGCAATAACCCTTTCTCAGCTTTGGTTTCTTCTGAGCTCCATGTGGCCTCCCCAGGATGCGTCTTCTGTTTATTGGGTTTTGTGCTTGGGTTGTTGTATGTGTGAAGGAGCTACAGCTTCAAGAGGATTTTCAGAGAGGAAAGAAGAGGTAGAACGCTTTTTGGAGAGTAAGCTGACATAGAGGGAGACAACTGGCAGACTCTTGCTCAGGCTTCACACAAAAGAGATAGTTTCTCTCAGAACTCAGAGCTCAGAACTGAGCTCATATAAGAGCACTGTTACCAGTCCTGGGACCAGGATGTGAGGATGACCTATGGGGCCGCATTGTCTGACCATATAGAGGTAGGGATGTGTTCAGACTGTGTGCCTGGTACTTGCCCTGCTCCCTTATGTGGGCTTTGCTGGGCTGATTGCAGGCAGCTCTGCTGGAGGTTTCCTTTCAGCTGCTTTGCTGCCACTCCATGGGATGGCCCAGAAGTCTCCCACCCTCTGACATCATAGCTCACACTGCAAAGCTCATGTCAGAAAGGATAGACTAGAGATTCCTGAAAGCAGGCAGCAAAACTTCTCCCTCAGTTTTAATTTGTGCTATCATTATTGACATGCTGTTCTCAATATTTAGGGCCCAGGTAAGAGAGAAAATCTCATGGCTACAATTAAAAAGGGTGTTGGCAAGATGGAATTCTGATGAGAAACCCCAAAACACTGAGCAGGCTTCTTGACTTTTGCTTTGACTTGGTGCTGTGGCTCAGCTGTTTCTGGGTAATGAGAGCACAGTTACTGGAGATGAATGCAGAAGGGAAGCCCAGCCCAACATGTACAGTGCAGCTTTTCTTTGTGTGGACTCTGATAGCAAAAGGGAGACACATGACCTTGGTTAGCCTTGATGTTTAGTCAGTGATTGAAGTTTACGGTTTTGGCTTTCAACCTCTCTGACTTTTGCACTGACTACCCAGCAAGTGTAAGCTTTGAGACAATAGGAATTTTTGTTGTGATTAACTGGATTTTCAGATCCCTTCAAAGTAGCTCATGGATGTGCACAAGTCTTGCTCTCAAAAAGTGTTTTGATAATCAAGTATATTGGTATAACCTAAGCTAAGACTGATTAGCTTTAATTCCACAATACCTGTCCAGGTTGTGTTCTAAAGTAGAGGAAGAAGCAAAGTTTTCAGAAACAAATGTATTTTGTGCCTGAGTTTTGCAGCTGTGTGAGATACCAAGACAAACATATCTCACTGCTTGCATGTGTACAGAGGAGAGGTTTCAGGACAAATGCTGCTAATACTGGCCGCTAGTTGGCATTATTGATATATCCCAGTAAAATGGAGCTGGTGCAATAGAAACCCGTGAGGGCTGCGCTGGGTGAGCGGAGGCATTCACCAGCTCTGGAGGGTGATGGGTTGCACTGAATTCGGCCAGAGCATGCAGAAACCGCCTGGGCATCACAGCCTTGTAATGCCTTCCGAGCTGACCCCCCCTTTTCCGCAGATTATTGCTGTCCGTAGGGGCTATGCTGGGTTTCCAGTCGGAAGAAGAGGTGACAAGCTTTTGGCCACCACCCTGCCCTGGAGGAGCTTTCTGAGGGTGAAGACATCTCACAGGGGTTTGGTCACCACAGATATTACATAGTGTTTGGGCCAAAACAACAAATACTCAAGGTCTGCAGCATTAATAACTACAATTTGTGGATGTAGCAATAATTTACCAGTAACTTGCATGGAAGCACTTTGAGAACACAAGGCTGCTGGGAGCCAGCTCATCTTGTGTAACCGATGGGTGTGGGTATTTTTGAAAGAGCCTTTTGTTACGGAGCTCGTGGAATTAGACTTGTCTTAATCTGCTTTGACTGGGAATAGATTTATGCCAGAAGACCTGATAAATAAGATGTCACTGATGAAACAAGTATGAGATAAGGTATCAGAGTATTGCCTGAAGCAGATTTTGCTTGGTAAGAGGAGAGCAAGTCAGCAATTCACACTTCAGGAAAGTAAGAACTTTGGAATAGAAGAGAAAAAGCAATTCCACACTCTCGTTGAGACAAAAACCTCATTAAATAGTGTTATAGAATAGTTTTCTTTCATGCATGGGGACTAATTTTCAATTAAAACCATTCCAACATCGTTACTGAATTGCAAAGGTAAAGGTGCCATCCATCCCTGCCTGCATGTGGTTTAGGGACCTTTCACGACACAGTAAGACTATGACAAGAAATCCATTTTTGGTTTGAAATACGGTTTTAATCTCTACATTTTTAAGGGAATTGTAGGCAACTGTGATGCTAAATCTGATTTTCTGGATGACAGACTTCCCAGATTCACATTATCACTTTCTAAAGACAAGATCTGTTTGCTGCAGTAGTTGGAGACCCCCCTGGCTATATTAAAATGGCTGCCTGGCAGGGGTGAGGATGCAAAGGCTGATCCATTGGATCTGCTTTTGGAAAACTGGGTTGTGGATCCACCCCTCAGCCACTGAGCCTGCAAAGAGTGGTCAGGGGCTGACGGATCTCTGAGCAGCAAGTGCTTTTCAATGAGGAAATACTGAAAAGTGTGTACCTAAGGCTAAGGTACTGTAACTGAGATCTCAGGCTTGAAGAAGAGCAGTAACCCACCTCCTTGTGTGTCTAAAGCATACAGCTTGATTTCACAAATCCTCACTTGCATAAAGAGGTTTGTGAAATGAGGGAGAAGGTGTGCTTGGGAGATAGCTGCTGATTAGGGAGCAAGTGAGTTTTCCCCTTTATTAGGCTGTGCTATTTGTGGCACTACTTGGCATCTGGTTTCATTTTATGGGTCACATTTGCAAATTGTACTGTGACTGCATGAGTCAGTTTTACACAATGGTGTAAAACAACAGCCTTTGGAGTAGAAAACTGCCAAGCTAATTCCCAGTGAAACCCTTCCTTCACCTGACAGCAGAGGAAATATTTGAATAATACAAAGTAATTCACTCCTGCCTCCTCATGGGCTGATTAATATAATTTCATGTTGCACCTGTCCCATGTTTTTTAGTACAACTAAAACATATATAATAATCCAAATTATAGATCTCCAATTTGCATAATACACTTTAGAAACACCGTGTTGTTTCACTAAGTATTTTTTTTGGTGGCCACAGAGCTAAAAACCTCTTGATCGCAGCCTCATGGACAAAAAAGCATGCTCATATTTTAGGAGATGGTGACCTCAGTGGAAAAAAGGAAAGCAGAAATATTGGTTTGAGAAGCAGAAATCTGAGAAGTCTCCCCTGTGAATACGGGTAATAACTTGCCTGTGTTGTTAACAGTAATCACAGGCACATGGTTTCGCCCACTTTTTGTTTAGGCATTGTATTGCTTACCCACTTCTCCCTGCTGGCTTCGACCACAAGGCTTTGCCACCACAGTATGGTACAACCTGAAAACAAAATGACTTCTGTGTCTGTCCCCTGCCTATTGATACCAGAGGGAAAGATGTGACTCATCTCTGTTGTAACTGCTCACGTTCCCCTTTTCCATGGATGCTGTACACAATCAAAAAAATCCCCATGCTCCCAAGCTTGCGTCCCCAGAGCCGAGGCTTGGTAGGAGCGGGGTAGATGATCTCATGCCACCTTTGTGCTTGAGGTGAGGGGTACATGCCAGAGGGGATACAAGCCTGCATTAGCAGTGGTGGGAAACTGAGGGTGATGCTTGTGGTTTCCATCTCTGCAGCTGCACAAGAGGGTGCAAATTTGGGGTTGCATGCTTCACAAGTGAGGGCTACAAAGGCTGCAGGAGGCCTCCAGGGGAGAGGTCAGGGTGCAAGGTGACACCCATCTCTATCCATCCCCATCACAGAACCCACAGGTTGCTCCAAGCCCCATCCAACCTGGCCTGGAACACTGCCAGAGATGGGGCAGCCACAACTTCTCTCAGTACCCTGTTCCAGGGTGTCGCCACTCTCATAGTGAAGAATTTCTTCTTAATATGTAACACAGCTTAAAGCTATTCCTCCTTGTTTGATCACTACATGCCTGTCTCCAGCTTTCCTGTAGGGCCCCTTCATGTCCTGGGAGACTGATCTAAGGCCTCCATGAGCCCTCTCTTCTCCAGGCTGAACACAGACCACGATCCCCACCACGCCGGCGGCTCTTGGGGCCCGGGCTGGGGAGCGGTGGAGACCGGTCAGGGCGGGGTGATCCCCAATCACGTCTCCCCATGTCGTGCCGCCCCGCCCCGGGCACGGGTACGTCCCAACGCCCCGGGGGGGGGAGGGCGGAGCCGCTATAAATGCCGCCGCCAGCACCGCCTACCCCACTCGCCAGCGCGCCGATTGCCCAGCCCTGGCTGTGCCTGTGGCTTCGCCGCCGCCAGCCGGCCTCCTTCGCCGCCCGCCTCCCCGCGGCACCGCCATGATCGTGGAAAGCAGCCGGGACGCGGCGCCCGATGGCGGCGACGGCAGCGCCCTCAGCAGCCCCATCAATCTCGCCTACTTCTACGGGGCGTCGCCCCACTCCAGCGAGGGCAGTTGTTCGCCGGCTCATTCCGGCCCGGGGTCGCCGGGCTCTGACTCGGACTTCTCGGTGAGCAGCCGCGGCGGCGGCCGGAGAGACGCCCGGGGCAGTGCCCGCCCCGCCCTGCAAGGTACTGCGTGCCCCCTCGGCGATCCGGGCCCCGACGGGGCGGCGGAGGGAGCGAAGCAGCCGCTCCTGCCCCGTCCCGTTCGCACCGGCATCGAAGCCGGTCGCAGACCCCTCTTGCTTTAAAAGCCCCGGAAGCGGTGAATAAGCGGGAGTCCCGCGTCTGGCAGGAGCGTTCCGCCGGTGCTGTGTGCGCCGCGCCCGGTTCTTGCGGCCGTGGTGTCCCCGCTTGAGGCGGTGGAGAGGGAGCAGGAGTATCGCCTCGGCTTCTCTCTGTTGAAACAGGAAGTTTAGGGGGTTTTCCACAAACATTCTCGCATTTCTTTGTTTTTACTTAATTGTTAAAATGTGGAAACGGGATCAGTGTCTTGAACTCGGATTTTGTGTTCATGTTCCAACAGCTGAACAGCACATGGGGGGCGGAAAGCAGCACAGGGGGCCTTTCCAGGGGGTCCGTGTGAAGAACTCCGTGAAGGAGCTCCTGTTGCACTTCAGGAGCAGCAAACAGATGTCCTCGGGCTCTGCCACAGAGGAAGGCAAGGTAACCAGCATTTTTCAGCACTGACATAATGCTTGAAATGCTTGATGAAGCTGGCAAAAAAAGAAAAAAAGCCCACAAAAAACAAACAACAAACCAACAAAAAAAAGGCATGTGATAACGCGAGAAAGGAGCTTGTTGCTTTATCTGATGTGGATGGAGTCAGTGTTTTTCCTTTTCAATATGTAATGGAAGAACACAACTGGGAAGAAATTAGCAAGGAGGCTTATTGTGGGGGAAGAAGGCACTTGAAAATGTTCTTACTAAGCTTTATTTTCTGAAGGGAGTTTGGATAAAGATGTGTTTGTGTTATGAAACCACAGAAACTCCCTGCTAACTTGGATGAGGTCATTCATTGTACGAGTTGGGGAATCTTCTCAGAAGAGAATTGTTTGTCATGCTGTTGCACTCCTCTGTGTGGAACATGCTGTATAAAGGCAGACTCCTCCACTCTGAAAAGATGAAAACCAATAACAGTACAGGAAATTCTGGGGAGAGTAAAGGGTTTTTTCTTATTCTGAGTGTGTTTTTGTCACAGGAAAATTTTTGCATGGAAAAGTTTATGGCATTGAAGGAGTATAAAATAGGCTTACTTATGTTAAAAATCCTCTGACCTCAGTAAGGAGTACTTTTCTCTAAAGTTTCTTGAGTTTTGTGGTATTGTAATGAATAGCTCAAAATAAGAAAAATAGTTTTTATTTAAGTTCCATGTTTCAATTTTCTAACCTTAATTAAAAGCAATTAAATTAGGGTTAGGCAACCATGTACTAAAATTATTCTAAGTTATAACCTATGTTTATAGAAGCAGATTGTTGCTGCTTTCTTCTTGGTTTTGTTTTCTTTTCCCTGAAATAACATCATAGTAATGGAATTATCTGGATTTCTCTCAAAAGGCACAAGGAGGATTGGTGAACTATGACCAATACACAGGTAAAAAAAATGCCCTCATATGTTTATACCTTTTTAAAGTTTGATTGTGAGAGTAACCTCCAAATGGGCTCTAAATCTATTTTCCTCTCAGCAGAGCTGAAGAGCATACTAAGCCACAGTGGCAAAAGAAAGGCTCCAGAGCTGCTTTCTGATGGACTGTCTTTTAAGCGCCAAGCTAATGTTCACCCACACCTCCTGGTAAGCCTTGTGTGATTAGTGGCTTTCAGAGCCAACTAACCTCCAACTTTTTGGCTCTTGTTTTGATTTTTCTTTATTCTTGACAGACACCGCCCCAAACACCAACTTCTATGGATAACATGGAAGAGACTCATAAAAACGATCCAAAGCATGACAGCAATTCCAGTCTTCTTCAGAACATTATAAACGTCAAGAACGAGTCAAGCCCCATTTCTCTGAACACGGTGCAGGTCAGCTGGTTGCCCACTATGTCTAGTCACAGCTCACCCGGTGAGCAGTACCAGGAGAGCCCGGGAACACAGGCTTTCTCCCCGTCCCAGAAGTACCATGCATTCCAAGATCACACCTCGCAGCATATGCTTGATCCACCGCAGCATTACCAGTTTCCTCCATCCCAGAATCAAGATTTGTCACAGACCTGTCCTTCAGATGCCTCCCTGGAGTACAGGCCCTTTCCTGCCAATGACCAGTCTCCTGGCTACCAGCAGAATACCTTTGAGAGCCATGAACTGCAGTACTGCCCGTCACAGAGCTTCTCCTCCCTCTTGAATGACTCTGAGGGTTCAGGGGGTATCTTTGCTCCCCTCCAGCCGCTGAGCAGTGCTCACCTGCAGTCTGACGTCAGCCCCCATCCTCCAAACTTCAGCTTGCTTTCCAGTAACATCTGTGGTAGTCTGGAGCGCAGTGTCTCTTTGGCTTCTCTGAATGTCTCTCTACCTGACCAAAGCATCACCAGAAGCACGACTCAGCTGGGAAAGTCCTTTTTTCAGTGGCAGGTAGAGCAGGAGGAAAACAAACTGGCCAGCATCTCTCAAGAACAGTTCCTTGCAAAAGACTCTGATGGAGACACGTGAGTGCTCTTTACTTCTGCATTCTGATGTGAAAGACTGGGGGATGTGTCTGGGTTTTGGTGGACCATGAGGTTGTAATGGAAGCGGTTCCTCAGCAGTGTTCATGTCGTGAGTGCGGTAGTTTCACCAAGTGAAAAGACTTGCTGATGGGCTGCAGTGCACAGAATTGCAGCACACTGAGTATATAAGGTGTTTGTATTGTATAAATTCAGGTTCTTATCGTTAGACTTTTAACCTAGTAAATTGGGAGGAAAAGATTCTAATTTAGATGCTTTAAATTGCCCTGGGAGCAAGGTATCTGTGTTCCTGTCTTAGTGATGCAGAAGAAGGCTGCATAACACCCCTCCCATATGTTTGAATCTCTGTAATGTCTTAATCTGTAATTTGTATGATGGTGTAATTCTGTGTTTCGCCTCTTTCCCGCAGCTTCCTTCACATTGCTGTTGCCCAGGGCCGACGAGCACTCTCCTATGTTCTTGCAAGGAAGATGGCTGCCCTGCACATGCTGGATATTAAGGAGCACAATGGCCAGGTGAGGTTCTTAGTCTGTGTACCTGCTTGGTGCACCTGAGTGCTTCTGCATGTCTGGACCTTGGGGAAGATGTGGTGAAATGTTTATTTAATATTAACCCTGAGATTTAGCCTGCATACTAACATTAACCTTGAGCTATTAATACTTCCTGGGATCACCTTGAGCTGGTAAAACACTGTGCTCTCCTTCATTTGTCCTGGCTTCCTGGCATTCATAATCACTGCTTAAATAAAACCAGGTAGCTAGGCTTTTTATTTGTTCTAGTTGCTCTTTCCTGTTAGAGATCAGATGACAAATAGTTTGAGTTTTCTTCTTGATGTTTACAGAGTGCTTTCCAGGTTGCTGTGGCTGCCAATCAGCATCTCATTGTGCAGGACTTGGTTAGTTTGGGGGCTCAAGTCAACACCACAGACTGCTGGGGTAGAACACCATTGCATGTTTGTGCTGAGAAGGGCCATGCCCAGGTCCTTCAGGTAAGACCAAGCAGGTGCAGCTCTGCCCTGACGGTTAATGCTTTTACATTGTATTAGTTGTCTTGGGAAACTCTGGAAACACCACTCCTCCCTTTGTCTTTCTCTGTGCAGCCTTGTATGTCTCAGGGTTCTATGGTAATGGCTTGAAGTGAGACTGAATTTCACAATCAAGTTCTCACTAATGTTTTAGAGTAATTTGGTGGAATCCTCTAGTCTATGGAAAAAAAAATAAATCTCAATGCCATTTTTTTATTGTAACTTTGTTGCAGTAAGGCTGTATACAAGCTTGAGGAAGGAATATGTGGTTTGGATAAGACCTAAATGCATACCTGTTCCCACTTTTGTAGGCAATCCAAAAGGGAGCCGTGGGGAGCAATCAGTATGTGGACCTTGAGGCAACAAACTATGATGGTGAGTAGTTAAGAATTTATAATTTACAGAGTTATAGGATGCTATAATGTTTAATAGTTGCTGATGTGAATGTTATAATGGGTTGAGAATCCATAAAACTGAGCATATCTTTGCCAGGTTGAAATTCACAATTACAGTTAAAATTGCATTAGAATTGGCATATCTGTCAGATAAAAAAGTGGTTAATCTGTCTGTCAGGACCTCTTTCCTCTTACATGCAATTGCTGTGTTTGGCATGGAGAATGGAGGTAATAATTGGCTATTATTTAAAATATTTGAGTGCCAGCAATGTGTCAGGGGGTGCAGAACCCAGAATCTTTGGCAGCAGAGATTCCGTTATAACAACTCTTTCTAATGTAGATTTTGTATTACATTTGTTCATTAATGATGTGGTGTTTTTTAATGTCAAGGTTTGACGGCATTGCACTGTGCTGTTCTGGCCCATAATGCTGTGTTGCATGAGCTGCAGAACAGTCAGCCACCTCACTCCCCTGAGGTCCAGGAGCTTCTGCTGAGAAACAAGAGTCTGGTAGAAACCATCAAGACTCTGATACAAATGGGAGCCTCTGTTGAAGCTAAAGTAAGTAAAATGGCTTTGTGTGAAGTGTTAGATCCAGAGAGAATGTGGGGAAAAAAACATGTCCTTTTCTCCTATGCCACATTTCAGCGTTATTGCAAAGGAAGTAGAATAATTTGAAAGCTTCCCTACAGCTTTATTTACCTGAGTGGAATGAGAATGTTGCCTTTATTCAGAGCAAGGTATTATCAATGCAGATGAACCCTGGGGAAAAAGGGAGGTGACGATCTTAATTTCTGGATTAAGGATGATGCTATGCTTGCTGCAGTTGGTTATGTCTTAAAAGTAAGAGTATGTTTGGAGCACTCTGAGGTGTATCCATAGTAATAGGGTGCTGATGATACCTTGTTCTTGAACTACAAATTTTAATTAAAAACTGCTTACCTGTCCAGTTTAGGTGTGTGCTGGGCCAGACATTACTTGATGTAACATTTGATATTTTGGCTATGAAAACTCACTGCCAAACAAGATCTCTCCATTGTTCATTATGTGCTCATATTAAAATACATATTCAAATTGACTTTCAGTGAATTGTTAGTGCCAGCATGTTTGCTCAATACTGCAGTTATTCTGCTTTCTGTTTTGTCTGCATGTTCACCCTGGATAGGTGAACCACCTGCAGGGAAGACTAACAGTTTCTTTTTTGATAGGATCGCAAAAGTGGTCGTTCAGCTTTACATTTGGCAGCAGAAGAAGCAAACCTGGAGCTCATTCGTCTCTTTTTGGAGCTGCCCAACTGCCTGTCTTTTGTTAATGCAAAGGTACAGTGATTTTTCTGGAATGCAGATATAATCTGGGATGTGTATGTGTGTGGCACTGTGAGTGTCCTGAGACTAATGCCCTGCCTTTACTTCATGGACCTACTTTGTCTTCTTCAGGCTTATAATGGCAACACAGCACTCCATGTGGCTGCCAGCCTGCAGTATCGGGTGAGTCAGTTGGATGCTGTGCGACTGCTCATGCGAAAGGGAGCTGATCCAAGTGCCAGAAACTTGGAGAATGAGCAGCCAGTTCATCTGGTTCCTGATGGCCTTGTAGGAGAACAGGTAATAAAAAAATCAAACAGCCTTCTCCTTTGCTCCCATCTGTCCCCATCTACACAAAAGCCTTATTCCTCTCTGAAAGTTTCTTTTGGTTTTTGAGTTGCAGCTTTTGTGGAAAATACATAGCAAACACCATTTTATTCATGGATCTTTGGCTTCAATGTTAGGATCAGGGAAACTGTACAAAGACCTGGAATTATAGATTTCATTGGGGTTTTTTCCATCTCAAAAGCTTTTTCCCATCAAGATAGGATTTTTCTTTGTAACCTTGCAACATATTGGAGTGTAGTACACCTTCTCTTGTTCATTTCGGTATGGCCTGAGATTGTACTATTGTTGCTCTTGTCATAATTAGTAATGGCAGTTCTTAGGCCTGAATAACAGATGAAGAAAATCCCTCTTTCCTAGGAGCTATACAAATACATGATGAAAATGGTGACTCTTGACCTAAGTAGCTAATAACTTAAGCAACTGAGTAATTCTTTTGCTTTTCATTGGTTCAAATGCTGTGAAATTGGATCAATTCTGGAGTAACTGTACTCAAACCTGGTCCCAGATAAATGAGGAATGCAGAACTGGGTCTTGGGTTGGGGTGGTTTTTCAGATGATGACTCATGTTAGGATGATGAATACTAATGTGTTTGTCTTTCTTGTCTCCAGATAAGACGTATCCTAAAAGGGAAGGCGATTCAGCAGAGGGCATCCCCATTTTAAGCTCCATATTCCTTGGAGTTCAGCAACTCACACTCACTGTCAGTCAGGCAGTCCTAATATATCTGTAAATAGACCATTTGCCTGGTGTGGGCAAATGTTAGTTGTTTCTATGAAACAAAAGTATTTTGTTCACTATCATATAGTGGGTTATAGAAGAATTAAAGGAAAAAAAAAAAACAAACCAAAAAAAAACCCAAAAAATAAAAAAACCAAAAAATCCAAACCCAACAAACAAACCAAAACCCAACAATCAAATTCCTCCGAGCAAATGGGAATGTTTCATTCGCAAGTATGTGGAACATTTGCCTGAATAACTGGATTTCCTAGCTATGGCAAGTCTAATTTTATTTGAACAGCCTGAGACTTATCAGCATTGCAGAGCTTTTTTTTCTTTTCTTTTTTTTTCACTTCAAACATTAAGTGCAAAAGAAATTAAATATTTTTTAATTTGAACATTTATTTATGGAACTTTGTAGCTTTTTTCCAGTAGCTTATACAGGATTGTACATAGTCACTGTCGTTATTGTACAGCTGTATATAGTTCTAAGAATGTGCTGATCATTTGGGGAATGAACTGAAGAAACAAGTTCCTTTATCTTGAACTTGCAAATTGCACGTAGAGTTTTGATGCTATACTGGTGCAAACGGAATTCTGTTGTTTTGAAAGACTGAAAACAAAAGTACCGTTAAGGTAGAGTGTCCCTAGCACTGATTTGTGTATACTTTTGGAGTTCTTAATGAAACACGAAAAGTTCAGAGGACTGCATCAGTTTTTCTTGTACCCAAGAGGTTTTTCTTTTGATGGGACAACAGACTGAGGGAGAAAGAATATGACTTCTGTAGTCTGTGTATAACTTTGTTGTACTTCAGAGAGTATGATCTTGATTCAGTGAAAGTATTTAGCATGTACTTAACTGTTGATGCATGGTGAAATATCTCCATATTAATTGTAATACTTCAACATGTGTAAGCCCCACTAGTTTCAGTAGGACTTGAGCGCATGCTTAAGTCTGCTAAATTGGGCTCTGGTTTATTTTGGAGACTTGGTGTTTTTCACCTTCTAAGCAGAGTTAGTCCATTTATGGTTTTACCTTATAGGTATGGTGGCTAGCCAAGTAATATTTGAACTTTGTTTTTCTACTTTTTAATAATTATGGGTATTAATGCAAAATACATACTTACGATGCTCTATACTTGTGTTCTGTTGGAGAAAGCTTCCTGCTGTCACTTTCTGCATGATCCATGCTGGGCTGTAATCCAGTAATATGTTCTCTGTATGGTCTTTGCTCTTAAACTGGTTTTGCCTCACACGCAGTTCTCTGGCCTAACTGTTCAGTCTGATTGTGCTGTTTTGACAAAGTATGTCTTGTATACAAGCAAAGTAAAAAAAATCTGGTATGTGGAGACTTAGTTGCAATGTATTTCCTGAAGGTTCTCATGTAACTTGTGATTGAATAAACATGCTAATTAAATTTTGGTGGCTGCTCTCTGAGATACAAATGATAATGAAATCAAGCTTGAGAGAGAAGTGTTTTAGCAAGGTAATCCTGTTGGACTGGTGAATGTTCATCGTGCTGTTTAATGCTTTCTCTTGTTTGATGCTGGTTTTGAAGCTGGTACTTCAGTGTTTTGCATCATACACCATGCAGTTGTATTGCCTCTGTATTTAGTAGATGTGCCCTAAATAGTTAATAGTCACCAGGTTGTCAAAATTGCAGGTTGTGACCTGAATGCTTCTCCCTGTATACTTGAGTGAGAGCAGCTCTGACAATGTCATGTTTCCCCATGACTTCCTTGCCTTGGTCCTCAATTCTTACAGCTCAGGTAGAAGCAGTCACCTTAGCATTGGTGGAAGTCTGCGTGAGCAAATGAGACTATACACATGGTGAAAGACTGTCCTTGCTTCACACACTAAAAAATGGTCTGAGCTGGCCATGACCTTTCAGGAGGAAGAACTGCCATCACAGACCATCCCTGCTGAGTGCTGTGCTGGTGGCTTGGCAACAGTCAAGAAAAGCTGATGAAGCTTTTAGGATATGAAGGAAAGGACTGAAGAGAAGCAAGAGTGCTTCCGTGCTACTGTATAAACCTGTTGTCCACCCCTGCTTCACTGTTTTTTGTGGTTAGGGTGTCCTGTCAGATCAAAATGTTTTAGGATTGGAAGAGGCTCAGAGGTGTTGGAGAATCCTCCTTGCAGGGAGCATCAGAGCAAGCTAGGGCTCTTCAGTTGCAAAAGAGATGTCTGAGGGCAGGTATGACAGGCCTGCTGAGTCATGTCAGGCCAGGGAAACCAGTCTGGGATGAACTACTCACTGTCCCTTCCAGCATGGGTGCTGGAGGCTGTTAATGAAGGTACCGAGTACACAACAGACAGGACGTGTTTCCTTGAGATAGTAGAAGAATGTGTCAGAAATGACATTTGCAGATGCAGGGAGGGCCTGGGTGCATGTTTAGAAGGAGGGCACTATTGTGGAGAATCACAAGAAAAACCATGTGAGGCAGTCCTCTCTGAAAGGGTGAAGTACTACAGGCTTGCCCTGCTCTCAGCTCTTCCCTGGGGCCTTGCCTAATGGATGCTCTCACAGACCTGATACCAGAGTAGATTATAACCTGTGCTCAGATCACTGCAGTTAGGCTTTTAGTGGTTCATGAGTTCAGTCTGGTTTCACTGATACTGGTTGCACCTTTCATAAGAAGAAAATGTTGGAAAATCATCTTGCAGCCAGTTGAGTGCTTGTTGATCTGTTGCTTGAGTGCAAAAACCCATCCCTGGAAGTCTCAGAAATGGCATTTGGTGCTGAGGTAAGGTGATGAAGAGGCTGAAGGTTATTTAGTAGACAAGAGTGAGAAATGATGATGGAGACTGGAAACAGAGCTGAATTTCTGGTTAGGGTTTGCAGAGATTAAATGGCACTTCTATGTGAACAGCTAATTGGGCCTAAATTGTGTTGAAGATCTTATATGCACCTCTCACTGCAAGTGACCCTGCTGCAGGGTTTTTGTTTTGGTTTGACTTTTTTGTGGGTTTGGGTTTTTTTTTTGTTTTGTTTTTGATATGATATGCCTGATAGTACTGCTTCCATTTCACTTCCATTTTCTTTATAATAGGTGGTACACAGGAAAAGGAATTGCTGATGGGATATTCAGATCACCCAAGCACCTGGCATTCCTCTTTTGAGTGGTGTTGACTGAATTATCTCACAAAGGAAGAAAGTACCTTGGGTCTGTAGGGGTGGCAGAGCATAAGCATGAGTTCAGACAATCCTTGAGCATCTCTGCTGATGAGAGGCATTTAGCAGGTGGCATAGTGCTTTCAGTGGCACTCATGCCCTTCTGGAAGGGGTGCTCCTGGCACACCAAGTTAGGAAATTCCTAAGGAGACACCGAAGTGTTTGAAGTTCATTTAATCTGCCAAGAGCCTAAATTCATTTTCTCAAGAGCTCAGTAGACAACTTCACAAGAAAGTATCTCTACTCTGAGTATAATTGACTCATGTTTCTCCCCTATGATATTGGGAAGTTTTGGCCTATCTGCCATGATAGAACTAGATATTGGAAATAATCCCTTTTTACTGAAGGGCAAGTGACACTAAGTATTTGGCAGGCTGGTAGTATTTACCTGAAAAACTCATGGTGCTGAGAAAGTGCTGAATAAGTTTTATTGATGTGGATGTAGGTACACTATTTATTTTTCTGGCTGGAGTAGAGGCAGAAGAGACTCTGGCTTGGGTTCAAGTAGGAATATTAAGACACATGGAGCATTGTTCCTGGGATGTTTCTGATTTGTCTAAGTAAGCCAAAAAAAGAAACACAAAAGGGTTGCTTTTTGATTTTTGGGGGCTACTCATCTGGCTGGAGTTGTGGAAGGCAGCAATCCACAATTTAAAAGAAATGTGTTCTGCTTCTGGGGATCGAAAAATGCAATTTCCCGCATTTATTGCTCATTTTATAATTTTATCAGAAAAGAAAAACATAGCCAGGAAGTGCACTCTTATAGAGATTGGGTGTGGTAAAAGCGACTGCAAAGATAGGACATAAACTGCTTGTTCTTTTTGCCTGACAGTTTGCTTATCTGCTTGCCTTTCTTTTAAAAATATAGGTGCTCCCCTGTGTAAGGGAAGAGCTGAGGATGATTAAAGCACAGTGAACATGGGAAAATAAAGAATGGGTTCCTGCAGTTAGGTATCTGCCAAAAATTGACCTTGATTTTCAGCGCATTCAAAACAAATTCTTCTGTTGCTATCTATTACCTTTCTTAAGTGTTTGGTGGTAGTATTGGCCTGAGATACTGGTGGCCTGGGAGAGTCAAAACTGATTCCTCACTCTTGTGGTTTAAGCCTAGTCATAAATTAGAAAAGCATGTAGCCTGCTCATTCCCCCCCACAACCTGTCCTTCCCCACCCTCTTCCCCACTCCCGGAGGGATGGGGAGGAGAATCGAAAGAATGTAACTCCCACGGGTTGAGATAAGAGCAGTCCAGTAACTAAGG